>QAXI01000412.1:887657-915869 GCA_004335615.1 Chloroidium sp. JM
CTCCCCCTAGTCTCCTTGCCATTCATCCCATTTAAACCCTCAGCCAGTCCTCCAAGCCTGAAACGTTGTAAGATGTGACTTCAGGCAGATACTGACCTGGGCGAAGTAGCCCTGCACAGAATGGCTGAACAGGTGGTGCACGTCCACTCCAAAGTAGCTCTGGTTCATCCAGAAGGCGCTCTTGCTGTTCATCTCAGCGTGCAGGAGGTCGTCAGAAAACAGGGCTGCATGGATGCGCCCCACTTGCTGCAGGGCCAATGCTTGTAAATCATGATATCCTACAAGACTGTTGAATGGGCAGATCTGTCATCTGGCCACTGAACACGAAATCTTCCCACCTCTGCAGGATCCCCCTCTCCTCCTCTCATGTGGTGGATACATATGTCAGCCTCGCAGAGAGTGTTGTTCAGTTTGGTCGCACCAGCAGATTTGGACACCACATGGTTCAGAATCTATGCTAAATCGCTGCACAGTCAATCAGCGCTTGGTCTATCAACAGCCTTCAGTCAGTATAGCATCTTGCCAGACAGGAAAAAATTCGATATTGAAGAGTCAATGACCCAGGACTTGAACCTGTTTATGCTCAAATGGGCAACACATCACCTTGTCACAGGTATTGCTTTCTCCACTGGTGATCAATACTGGGTTTGTGGTCTGAATATTGCATGTATGGGAGATAATTCCAAGGGAAACGGTAGGGAGATGCCCAAGTAGGCATTATCAACCCACCATGCCCCAGCCCCTCCTTTAAGAAGTGCAAAGAGTCCCTGCCCAGTGGAATTTGCATGCAACAGTGAAGACCTCTGAGATGCGAAACAATCGATTAGAACATTCATTCCTTGCATGCATACTTAAGTGCTGGATGCCTGCCCAAGCATGAATGTGGAATGCAATAGAAGGTGATGGCTGAGAGGGGAGAGGGGATTTGAGAAAGAAGGAGGGTGAGATCGTTCCAGGGCGAGGGAATAGGTAGTGAAAGGGAGGTTCACCGGGAACATGCGTCCCCCTGGCTTCAGGAAGTGGTCCCGCGCGTAAATGTACGTCTCCAGCATGCGCTCGTTGACCAGCAGCGTGCCCATGGGCTCCGAAACCAGGATATCCACCCTCTCATCCAGCTCAAGCTCCTCAATCTTGCTGTTCAGCACCTTGACCCTGCCCCCAATTCCTGCAAACTTCAAATGGTCTGTAAAATGTAGACTGTTAAGCTCTTCCATACAATCCAACTGAGAAGGAGAATCAAATGCAGAGTTTGCTATCGTTCTGCCATGACACACCATCGACCTAATTCTTGCCTATAAGCATTGTCTCAGCAACTGTGTCAAAGTCGAAGGAGCACCTGGATTTGTGTCTGCCAGGATCTGCGCATACTTTGCCATGTTGCTAGCTTCCACGGCATAGACTTTCTCTGCCCCTGCCTGCAGAGATATGTGAATGATGCTCATTCGGCGCTGATATCTGGCGTCAAGAATTCGCATTGGATGGGAGTCCATAAGATGGAATTACTTACTCAAATGCAAGCAGAATAAATTTGCCTTTGTGGTGTGTAATTTTAAATGAGAAATTGTGTACAACAAGAGTTTGTGATGGTGGGTACAACAATTCACAAGTCGACAGGGAGCCCATCAGGTGGAATGTTACTCGGGTGAAAGCAAAATTGAATCGCCTTTATGGTGTGGTAATTAGAATGAGAAATTGTGGGAAGCAAAGGTTTGTAAAGGTGGGTACAAGAATCCAGTATCCAGAAATAGGTGAGGGAGAAAGTAGGCACCTGAGCTGCAAACAAGGAAAGAATGCCGCTGCCAGCTCCAACATCCATCACCTTGCTGCCCTGGAAGTCGCTTCCATTCTCCGTGATTGCCTCGTAGTACGCCCCCGTGCGCACGTAATCCTGCAAGCGCTGTCTGCTTGCCCGGCCACAATAAGCCTCCTGGCTTTGCTCTGATCACACCTCATTCAAACTTTTGCATATCTGGCAAGAGAAGGTATGATATGGAAGCTATTGAAGGCGAATATAATAACAAGCATTGTGTTCCGTTAATGTGACTGGCTGTGCACTGGAGATTCCTGTGCAGACTGCGAGTGCTAGAAAGCGCAACATTCTCACGGTCCATCTTGGGTTGTCAGACCCTGTGATCGGCTACGTCGAGGTACCATACCTGCAGCATGTTCTGTTGATGTTGAAGCTGGGCATAGTAGTGGAAGTAGAGCTCCGAAGAATTCTTGTCCGTCTTCCTGTCAAAGGCATTGTCTGCCATGTGTGAACAGTCTGCGCAGCACAGAACTGCTGAGTCCTGTGCATCTATTTGGGGGCTGTTTGCCTCACTAGTAGAGGGCAAGAGGCAGTATGTAGTCCATTTTGATTCAAGGACTAAATCGAAAAAGTGTGCTAGACACAGTACACTCCTGTAATCTTGCGATTGATCCAAGGCGAGCAAGCTGGCTATAAATTTCTTTCCACCTGTGCATGACTTGCATGCAACAAAATACCTACCTCCTGTAAAATTCCTACTATAGATGTTCTATCTCAGCATCAGTCTTCCCGATCAGTGCACGAACGGTGCAGCTGACCCTCAGAAATGTTCGAGACGCTCTACACTCCGAGATCCGGGAAAAACACAACGTACAGATGCAAATACGAAGCTAGGCATATGATGTCGCCATGAGATGGAGCGTCAATGAAGCATCGTCAAAGATGGTTCTGGTCTGCGCATCGGGGGGGGGCTAGGGGAAATTCAAAGCGGACCCCAGTCTGAATCTGACCCGAAGCGGATCGCTGCGGCAAAGAGGCAGCAAAATCTTATCCGTCGCGCTTGAGCAACTAGAATTGATTGATTTACTAGCCTTTTTGAGCACTCGCATGTTCAAACATGTTTAAAAAGTTGCGGGAGAAACGCTCAGGAAAGTCGCAGACGGAACAAAAGAGGACTGATGTGGGAACTCTGGAGAGAAAGACCGCGGAAATAAAAGAAAAGCTCAGCAGACTCTCGTTTGGCAGCATCCTGAAGCCACACCATTCGGCACCTGCGACTGCATCTGGCTTAGGAAGCCACGACGTCGGTGACAGATCAATAAGCGACGAGATCAGAAGGAAAGACAGCAATCCTGGGCAGCCTACAGTTCTGGAAGAGCTCCCAACTCCTATTCTTGAGCTCATCCTGGAGAGGATTGCTTTCAAGGTCTGCTGCTCATTTATGCAATTTCTTTGTGGCATAGGTCTGCTAGGCTAACTTACAACACAACGGCTGTGGCTTCATTCACACATGCACCATGAGGAGCACAAACTGCCCAGCTGACTTGTCAGTCGCCTCGACTCTCAACATGTCCCACCCTCTATCTGCAATTCAAAGACAAGCGCAAAGGGATGGATGTCATGAAGATGTCTGCACTATTGATGATCTAGCTGAGCTTCTACATCACACTGTTTCCTGCATCACGGTCCTTTTGACATCTGGCTCCCTCATCTGGCTCACACTTGTCAGAACAGCTAGCCTTGGGGATGGAAGCTGTAGGCGGGGAGAGGCGGGTGGGGTGGATTGAGTCCATTCAGGCACCTTTTCAGACTCCAGGGAGGCAAAACCTGCATGCCTTGCGAGCACATCACCTCATCCAGAAAGCAGTCAAACACCCCTTGAACTTCACAGGCCAATCATGAACTGGGCTCACCGGTGCAGGACCTAGTCAGAGGGCCGGCACTCGCCCACAGCACATGGCACAAGTACATCCTCTCAGACGAGTTCATGCGGCAGCGCCTGGAGGGCGCCCTGCCTCCCCAGATGCTGCGCTTCCTGGAGCACTGGCACGGCTCGTGGGCACAAAGGGCGCAGGCCTTCTACAACCACAATCTGCTGTCCAACCCGGAGTTCAAATCCGGGGGGATCACTAATGCGGCAGGGCTGGGTGAGCAACGTTTCTGCACAGCGATTAATCAGTGAACTCGTGAGCATTGATCGAGAACAGCATGATTTACATAATGAATTTTGAGGATGTGCGGTATATGGACACTTGACGTCTGTAGCATTGTGATGCTGACTATGACACAAGTTGACATGAAATGCAAGAGTTTTGGGGTAGAGGCTCCTTTGCCTCTCATCACCCGTGCCACCCCTCTACTCATCCGCCCATCTTTTTTTTAATTTTTTTTGAAGAGCGCTGCCCCCCCCCCCCTCTTGCTCACACTTTTGGAGCTATACAGCGCTTGCAAGCCACATTTTGCTTTGTTGGTAAAAAATCATGATGAGAGCAGGCAAAACCTCCTAGGAGGAAGAGAAGCGGCAGCGAGCTGAAAGCTTACACCAAATTTCTATTTGCATTTGTGAGGTCAAATATGATCATTGATTTTTCAGGCTGGAGGGGTATGAAGATGGGGAGCCACATCTCTAGAACGGAAGCAGCCGCCTTCTGGATCTCTTGGGCGCCTGACAGCTCCCTGCTGGTCGGCAGCAAGAGCCTGCCCAAGAACAAAATCATCCATACACCACGCGGGCAATACAAGAAATTGGCATGCCAATTCAAGGACTATCGCAAGGTGAGACTTTCGCCGACCTGTTAGATCTCCATTGCATGGATTCCTGTTCTCATCTTTTTTGAATTTTGCTGCAGGAGCAGTCAGCCGAGGCTCTTGGTGATATACAGCTTCCAGTCACATAATTCATGAAAGCACTTTGCTCCCCTTTCTGTCCTCCACTGCCCTTTGTGTGCTCCTGTCTTGGGGACGCCGTGCTGAGATAAGAACCTGAGCCCATCAAGATACATTACCAGATTAATTGTCACAGCATCTGCAGTCGAGTATCTAGCAGCTTCTCGTCTCATTGGTACGGCCTTACCTCAGTCTACCATTCATGTCAGGCACTGGCCTGACTCATTGGTGTCCTGTGTATGCAGGGGGTGAGGAGAGTCCAAATTCTGCTGAAGGGATTGGATCCCAAGCTGATCTACGCCAGCAATGGGAAGGAGCTGAAGGCTAAGGGACACAAGCCCAACACGGAGTTCATCTCTCCCAGCCTCAGATTCAGCATGCCAGATGTTTGATATTTTGTAGAGGTGCTACATACACCAGCACCTTTCTTTAGCCAGCCAGGAGTTCGTTAAGGAGCTTTTGTATCATAGGTGTCATCAGCCATACTGAAATATTTATAATGGTTACAGTTGGTTCCATAGGTCTTCGAGGTGGTTTCATTTCATTTCTGTTGCGAAATGTACATTATGTACAATGACGATTCAAGCTAGTGATTCTCTCGTAAGCAATGAACTCTTATCGTTGGTTCAGCTTACAAAGTTCCAAGTCACTGAGACGTACAAAATTTTAGCAAGGCGACACACTCTGCAGGACTCCTGATACATTTGTCTCAGCGACTGGAATCTTGAAGGACGAGGGGCAGATCCAGTCTGTGCTGTCGTACCCCAACCCCTGCCATCGACAGCAACAAGCAGGAGGCCTGATAACCTTCATTTGGCCTGCACATCACTTGCTCAATGAGGACATCTGCAATCGTCATCACAGCAAAATCAACAAAAATGCTAGTGGACCCATATTCCAACAATGCAGAAGCGTGTACAAAGCCACGAAACCATATCAAGCTTGCCTCTATTGCTCAAAGACTTGTCTCATGGTCACCACAAATCTTCCTTTGGCATGTATCTTGCATGTTAAAGGTGACCTTGTCAACTTCTGAGGGTTGCATGAATGTTAAGACCCATCGCCAATGCTGGAAGAGGGCTGTGGAGGGACCCACGGTGCACCAGGTTTGGCCTTTTGCTTGTCTTCATAGTAGACCACCTCACGGATGCCAGCCTGGATGATGAGTTTGGCACACTCATTGCAGGGGAACATAGTCACATAGATGGATGAACCAACCAGGCTGCTTGTAATCTGCGACGAACTGGTAATTCTTGACAACGGGGCATGAATGTGTAGAGGGAGAAGGACGTAGAGAAACGCACGTTGCTGTGTCAGAGCCAGGCTAAAATTTGTAGTGGCCGCATACAAGCCCATTCGGCACGTCACACCATCCCACGGGCATCAAAATTTTTCATCAGTGCCTGTTTGATATCATCTGCTTGGTAAGCATGCACCAGATCATCAAAGTGGCTTGAATTTTGGAGCATACCTTGGCGTTCAGAATGGAATTGGCCTCCGCATGTACCACGTAGGGGTACTTGGTGCCCAGACTGCTGCCATCAGCAGACAGCTGCACAATATGGCTGTAAATTCTAGTGCTACTGCCTCTTGCTTCACTGTTGGCTCACCCAGGAGAGCAATTACACCGCCAACTCTCAAATGAGATCGTTGTTGAATTGTATATGGACCAGCATGCAAGTGTTGTAGGAGTCTCCCACCCAGATCTGATGCCTCTACCCATCTGGATTTCTCGTTTCATCTACCCTCTGCCACAACAAAAGCTGATATTCACCCTACCAAAGACCAGCGATGAGGAGATTTCTGATCAGATTGCATTTTGCCACACATCGAATTATTTTGGCTGCCTATTCTACTGCCCATGCTACACTCTGGGGACCCCCGCCGAACGACCTCCAGGCGATGTGACGGTGATCACCTTTGCCCAAGGGAGCTTGCCGTCAGGGCAACCCCTGGGGAAGCCATTGTAGCCGATCCCCAGGATAATGTTGTCCACCCCCACGATGCATGAACCTACCTGCAGGACGATATCTGCAGATGGTTGGTAGTTGGCTCTGTGCTCTCCAAACATCTTAACATTCCCTTCTATGAGTCCGTGCTCTGCTAAGACGTCAAGATTAGGGCCACCACATTTTCCTGGCAGGGCGGGGACCGCTGACCTGCTTGTTTGGATCTTTCGATCGCTGTGCGCTGAGGAACGCAACAGCCATGAAGTAGTCATCCCAAGAGAGGTACCTGCAAGTGAGCTTATTTACTCAGGTTTATTCTTCATAGTAGAGCAACTGATGCTTTCCACCTTGGACGCCTCTCATTGTCTTTCTTTCTTGATTTTTGCGGTTCCAGCAAGAATACGCTCTGGAAAAATCTGATTTAAGATGTATGATTTCCAATTCTGTTGTGAAAACTTGAATGTGTCTGATAGCATGTCAATTATGTGATATCGGGCATGTTAGACATCAAGATGCAGAAATTGTAATCGTGGAGATGCGTACTCCGGTCTAGCGGATGGATCAGAAGGATCTCTCTTCACTCTCGTAGGCAGTGATTGTGGCTTGACTCGCTTCTTGGCTAATTTCTTGCTCTGGGCGCCAATCACACTCCGAGCCAATAAAGTCGTGAAGATGGCGGATACGGAGGCCACAGCTACCACCAGCAAGAGCTTTTGCTTGTCACAGGGATGCATACGCCCGCCATAAACAGAGGCTTGCTAGCTCGGAAGATGTCTCAGATGCGGATTTATACTTGTTGAACCAGATTCAAGCAGACTGATTCGAATTCTAGCGAGCAGCAACTCAAGCGATAAATTTACAGGCAAGGCAAGAAGGTTTCTAATGCAAAGCTGAGTCAACGACACTCGTTACTATAGCTACCCGACCTGTTCAAACTCAGCGTTTCTGAATTTTCGGTGTCCTGAAACATCGCGATGGATTGGTGTCCATTTGCTTTTTTGACTCCACATGATTGGCAGCCAAGTTTGAGGACACTTTATATTAATGCATGCCAAGTTAAAAGGAGAGCATTGCCATTAAGTCGACACTGCTAATTCTACATAATCCTGTATCCATAAGAACCATCGCATTAAGCGAGCAGATGTGGAATAACGCCTCTGCTTCTGGTTTTAAGCTCAGCATATGCGTGTGCTCCCTCAACATAGTGTAGTCAATCTTGGCCAGCTTAAGAATTTGCTATGAAGCAGAGGCTTGAAGTCGGAGTTCTGATGCGGAGAAGCAGGTTTCAAGCCCTGGAAAACAACGGCCTCTTCTCAAGCCCAGACAAGGGCCTGGGCTTCTCCTTCAGTCACGTAGATCCTGCAGTGCCTCTCGCAGCTGGGGAAAGCTACAATGTTCTGTTGCATAAGGTAGGTTTGAAAGCAATGCAGTGATCAGCCGAAGCCTAACAAGTCCTGGCTACATCTTCATTTGTTCAAGGATTGACATAGGAATTGCTTTGCAGAATCATGACAAATATCTTGCAAGAATGTACTTGAAACTTGCATGACATGCTGGCCAATTCTCATGATGCAGCCATTTCAGAAAGCAAGGTCCAGCGCTCTACAAGTGCAGCAAGCGTTATGACCATCTGAGATCTTGGAATGCTCACTGAGCCGTAGTTCCACATCTGCAAATGATGAGGTGGATTGAGAAATTGATCCTGAAGGGGTGACTTGCAGGTCTCGGACTTTCTGGACGAAGGAGGCGGCATTGCAACGATAGAGACCTTTATTGCAGAGATTTCTGCTGCATGCCCAAAAGTTGTTGTTGTGGATGACTTGGAGGACATTTGTCAGGTGTGGAACACTTCCTCTACCTGCTTTCTGTCTCATACTGCCAACCTCCTGATTACAGCAAAGTAGTGGGCCTGGTTCTTATTGAGCGATTCTTCGTAATGTAGTCTGGATAAAACAAGCATCTCAGTTTTGAGAAATTCCCCTTTTTGCTGCTTGGAATACATTGGACATTGCTGCACAGTTGATACATCAGCACAGCAGCACAAAATTTCCATGTCTTTGGTTCCACCTGCTGTGCTTAATTCTCAAATCTGACTGCCCACAGCATTACAAATGCCCTGATTGAATGGGCGCAGATTTTTGACAGGGTGAAGATGGCTCAAGGCGTGGCAAGGGTCCAGTGCAATACAGCAGGCGGCCACAAGATCTGTGCACCTGCCTTTGTCGAGGCATGCACCATTCCAAGGCTTCTCAAAAAATTTTTCTATGCTCTCATAATCTCATGCTCAATGTGGGGATCAACCTGCTGGAACGAGCTGGAAAGGATGGCTAGCATTTTCACGGCATCTTGTCTTGCTGAGCATGCTGGCACAAGAGAACAAGGCATGCAATCCATAACCTTCTGTGAAGCATGCAAATGGTATTCCTTGGCCACAATGACGGTCATTTCCTTCTTCACAGCATGACGCTGAAGCAGAGGAAAGCCTCAGCTTCCTGCCCATGAGCACTTGAGAGTTACCTGCATGATTGTTGCAGGTCCTGCCTGGAGATGATGTTCTCAAGGTCCAGGCAAAGGCGCTGGCTGCGGGGTTGCAGCTGCCATGCATAATCAAGGTGGATTTCCCCAGTCCGAAGATATTTGCAGAGCGTCTTCAGATATCGAATCATGATCCAGTTTTACCTGCCTCCAACTTCTTGCATTGATATTTGACATCTGCTAGGGAACATGGCACTGGGCCCCCTGGCACATCCGAAGCTAAACCTGCAGCTTCAGCATTCCACTGACATGTACATTTCAATTTTTAGCATCCAATCAATCTTCACGGATGGGGACTGGTTTTGCTGCGCCGTTTCTTTTAAAGTCAATCCTACTGCTGATGCACGTTCGCAAATAATACAGGATTGCTCAGCATGTGGGGGTGAGGCATCTCACCGCATGGCCCTGCTGCTGTCCTGGGCGGGCCTGCAACAAATCCCCGATCACCGGCCCCGCATTCTTCAGAGCTTCGTGAACCACGGAGGCGTCATCCACAAGGTGTATGTCATCGGAGACCAGGTATTCATGCCCTTCACCATCTGGGCTTCTGTCTGATAGCTAGTTGGAGCCTTTCTGCAATGCAAATTTGAATTTTCCTTCATGTTGCGCTCTACATCCAATGTTTGCCTGGGGTCGCATGTCATAGCAATACTGTGTCATAGCAATACTATCGAATCCAGTCTGCAGTGCTCCTTGACCTGTACAAGGACAAGGAACTTGGCTCCCTCCTGGTCTTCACGTTTGCTGGCAAGCAACGCAAGATGTGCCTGGCACCGTGCAGGTCCAGGTCGTTCAGAAGGACTCCGTTCCAGACCTTCCAGGGTCCCTTTTGGGCTCCCTGCCCCCTGTGCTGGTATTTGACAGCCTGTTGATGGGCGAAACTCTGGCCAGACTGGGTGACTTGCAGGGACTGACCAGATCAGATCCTGAAGGTGGGCATGATCTCTGACAGCCTCACATTTGCTGCAAGCCATCCCATATGTCTTGCGTCCTCTTGGAGGTCAGGCAAACAGCCCTCCATGAGCTCGGGCTCGACTTAGCAGTCGTGTTATTTTGTAATTCAATGATGGTCAGGTTGGTTGACGAGACTTCAGAGACCGCTACTCACCAGCTTTTCCATTTGATGCCCCAAATTCCGCACTCATCTGCTCCATGCTGGCACTTCAGCAAGATCTTATTATCACCATGAGCTTGTGCATCACATTGATGTCCCCAAATCTGAACGCCTGTCGAGTATATGTTCTGGTCAAGGATTGGATTCCAAGAAAGGCGTTGTGTTGATGGGTGGGCTTCTATAAGGAACAACCTAGGAGGGGGGCTCTAGCCCCTCCCAGCCTCTCCCTGGAGGAATTTGCGTTTTGGACGAACGCAGCCTCAGTGCCCAGGCGCTAGATAAGCTGAGAGCCGAAAGCCCCTGGATGAACTGCAGGAAGTGGTAGCCTGCCTCTGAGGAGCGAGGTTGTGGATGCGGCGGTGGCTGCCCTTAGAAAGCAGTGGCCACTCACCTTGTTTGGCTTCGACATGGTGGTCTCCCATTCAGGCAAGAACTACACTTATCACTGCCATCCTCACATAATGCCGATCAAGCTGGTTATTGTGTATGCTGGTTTTTAAGGCAGCAATGCGAACAACAAGGTAAACGAAGCAGAGTTCGTGACAGCACTGTTTGCCATAATGGTATTGGCAAGGTAGTTGCCATTGTGGTACTCACAAGATGATAGGGTAGGTGTGCAAAACCCGACCTGGACAACCGCCATTCTTCGTATGCAGGAGAGTCATACATCATTGATGTCAATTATTTTCCCTCCTTCAAGGGCTTTCCGAGCGCAGCACAGCACCTGCAGACTGTACTAAGGAGAAAGTGCCCAACGCTGCATCAATGAGAGTGGGACCATACTGGCCAACGCAGATTTCAATGCCTGTATGCTTTCTTTTGGAAACAGGATTGACAGTGTGCAGTGTGTTGGTACTTGGAGTATTGTATGATTGGTATCTGAACTGTGAAAAGCAACTTTGACAGGAGAACGGTAGACACTGTTCTCGTGCAAGAAGTCGCCCTGACCTTCTCGGATTTGAATAAACATTTGTCTGTCGTTCTTTGCTCATCAGCCTGGTAAAGGGCAACCACCTGTTTAAATTCTGCAGCCCTATAACGCCCAACAATGAGAGCAGCCCAGAAGGGGGTAAGAATTGGAGGGGGCAGGGCAAATATCTGTGCTTCACTCCTCATAGCTATCAAACCTTTACGGTGCTTCACCTTCGCATTTCTGAATATATAGGAATGCTTATCGTGCCGCCCGATCGGCAATGCCATTTCCTGAGTCAATATACAAAAACCCCTCGCTGTAGTGGCATGCACTCGCGGGTCGATGGTACCCAAGGTAGAGGACACGCGTGAGCAGAGGCTACAAGCTGTCTCGGTGATTTACGTCACGACCATATACTTAGCTGTAATGAAAGCCATCATCTGACAAAGGTTCTTTCAGGTCAAGGTATCCTGAAGAGAGAAGGCAGAAGGCTGTCAACTGCAATGTCTCTGTGTTTGACAATCGCTGTCAATTGTCATCTGGCATTCATTGGACAGCTCCCTGCAGGAGCATGTGCAAGCTGCTGCCCCTGCAATCCTGCGCAGAGCAGACCAGCTGAATCAGCAGAGCAGAGCAAGTCAGGTCCGATCCTTGTAATGCCGCATAGACATGCATTGTCCATGAAGCGGCAATGCATGTCTAAAAATACATTAGACACATGGATGTGAACAAATGAGAGGCAAGCTTGTGATCTCCTGCAGCATCTATCTTGCAATTTGAGAGCGATCTAGACAACATCTGGCCCAAAACTCCCAGCCATATCCCAATCTCAATGCCCAAGCAATCAATGTGTTTCCAAAAGGAGTCTGTAGCTTTCTGCTTGCTCTTGCAACCTAGTAAATGTCTCAAAACATGCCAGCAAAGCAAATGGCAATGAGATGAAAGCCTAGCAGCCTAGCAACCCCGAGCTATACAGACACTTAAAATGCACTTGAAGCCTTGCCCTGATGAATCAACCCCTTAGGTGTACCATGGCCTCTGGGGGAATGTGCGTGAACAGATCGCATCCAATGCTTGCTTCACGACTGGGGTGTTGAGGACTTGTGGCTTGCAGGTGGTGCATCAGCAGGCATCAGAGACAGCACAGGCCTCCAGACTGCTCATGGAGGTTGGACCTAGACAGCTTGACAAGTTGGCAGCTGAGGTGAGATGTGGTTAAATTGGGCAGGGGTTTGATATCAAAGAGCAGAGATTGGGACTCAAAAGGTACCCAGACGCGAAGTAGCGGGTGAAAACTTTGTCACCTATACCTGGCTGCAGAAGTTCTGATGCGTTGCAAAAATCGACCTAGAATAGGACCATGGTTTCCAAGATCAGTCCTTCACGCTGTTTGTGCTACTGAGATAGCTCCGCATCTTTGGTATCAAATATTTGATGATGCATTTCTGCTGACTCAATCACACAAGCACCACCAGAGATTGGAAGTTGTCAATGTCGCTGGATCCAGAAAACTGGTGACACGCAGATCAAGCGTGTGGCACAGGCCACAAAGAAGCTTGAGGCAGCTGACAGGACCGGCAATCATGCAGCCGCACAATTCCGGAAGTGGTTTGGCATGAAGTAATGCAGCCATGCAGCTTGTCATACTTGAGCCATGATCCAAGATTTCAATGTCACCAACATGACATTCTGTGAACGCTCTAGAGTCAAAAGTGCTTACAGGTGTGAGGCTGTATGGAAGCAGAATAGTGTGCACAGGTCAGACTTGTGTGCACAACAGGCGTGTCTAGCATACTTGAATCTGAACAACTCGTCGCTGATGCTACCTCAATAATTTCTTACAATTCCAGACAGTCAGACATGATGGATGTTGGTACATTTGTATATCATCAGATAAGAGCGGCGTGGTCTTGCCAAAATCGCTTGTAAGCTTTGATTCTTCACTCAAATGTTAGAGAAATATAGTCAAGCCCCCTTGAAGAGCACCTTTTAAAATGTATTCACAAGCAGACCTGTGGTACATCGCTTGATGATCAGGCCTACCAAGTACAGTCTCATCACTCCCAAATGCTCAATGACTCTCCAAGCCAAGAACTTGGCCATGGGCGCACAAAAAGCTTGTTGCAAATTTTCTGAACGTATCTACTTGCATGAGAGGATGATCAAAATCCTGTACTAAGACACTCAGGGCAATAAAGTCTTCGTTCCGGTGCATCAGGCGCTTTCACTGGCGCCCAGATCTGAAGCAACCATCTTTGCGGCAATTGGATGGTAGGAGGGGCCGGCCTCCTTAAAGGTCTCCAGGGCCACCGCCTTGTGCTTCCTGTTCAGGCTGCGGTACAGGGGCCTCAGGTACTTCATGCGGCCCTGTTCCTTCAGGAAGGCCACTGCCAGGGGAATGATGGCTTCGTCACCTGCATGATTATCACATCCAATGAGCTTCCAATGTTGCAATACTGCAGTTCTTCGCCTCTCGATCAAACTGGCACTGGCCCAGCGAAGTCTGATGGGCTTTGCATCCAAGTTCAAGAGTCTGTCTGCCTGCGGAAGTGCTGACTTGCCACTTGAACTTTGTGCTTGAAAGTGCATGCTGTTTTGAGGTGGGATTGTGACAAGCACAGGCAATTCCAACTTGAATAATTCTCAGGTGGAGACCCCATTTCCAGGAAGTATGCTTGTGTGCAAGATGGAAGTGGGGGAGAGGGAGGGTGTGTCAAGGAATGACCTGCTTGTATGCCCAGAGAGTACCAAGCCGCCCTGATCTCGGCATTCTTGGATGCGTCCAAATGGTACAAGCTGTCCATCTTGCGGGTCGTGGAGGGGTGCAGGGGCTGCATTGATCTCAGCATGCTCAGGTTGTTCAGAAACGCCACAACCTGCATGGGAGTATAGGGGCTTAGGAAAACATATAATCTGCGATCTATAATATCTTGGCAGGCAGGGCCAAGCAGGGTGCTTTTGCTACTTGTATGGTCAAGCACAAGCTCTTGTGGTCCATTTCATCTCATTGCCAGAGCCATGAGATATCAAGCTTACGTATTCACACCTGCAAAATTTACAAAATTCTATATAGAGCCCCCCCACCCCCTTCCGGCCTCCCAGCTAGCCCACCCAGCAAACCCCCCTTCTCTCAGATTTTCCTGTATCTGCTGGATGCAGACCGCTTCGATCATCAGAGACATTTGCAAGTGCCAACTTCTGTGTGGTATGCTGAATGCACTGCTCAATCAAAATCAGTGTCCTGCGATCAGGTGATCACCTGCTCAGCACTCCACCCCTGCAGTTGCCCTTCCCTGGCAGTGGAGGGTGCTGCGCCACCTATGCCCATGACGTCTGACGTATGCCACGCCTGCGACAAAGCGTACGCCTCCTCCGCCAGCCGAGTATCGTACTCGTTCACTTTCGGCGGCATCCCTGTGACCAAAACATGCTCAACTTACCTCAGTCATGAGTCTTGCTGCTTCTCTGGAGTTTGCATCCATTGATGAAGGCTTTAATACTGTGCTTTTCAAGGCCCCACTAGCTTCACCCAATTTCCCGCCCTCCTTGTGCTTTCTTCCACGGCCCCCCCTTCCCTCAGTCCTTTGGTGCGCATCTCAGAAAAAACACATGATGATGATGATGATGATTCTACAAGCCCGCATCCCAATGTCCCTTTAATTGGACAAGGCTTGCTGAAAAGCAACATTGAATGAAGCCAGAGCCTCCCCATTGCACCCCTCCTGTTCCTCTTGAAGCGAGAATTCTTCATGCGTGAAACTGGATTATGCTGGAGAGAATCCAAAGTGAAAGGTGAAATAGGAATACCTCGACCGTAGTACCATGTGTCCCAGTCAATTTCAGACACCTGCGGCAGATCCCGGAAGTGCTCCAGGAAGAATGCCTTGAACTGTTGGCTGTTGATGGCTTGGAAGGCAAAGTGCTGGATGTACGTCTTCATGAAGGCCTCAAATTTGGCCTTGCCCCCCACAAGCTGCAAGCACAGAAAACCGCTCTATGGGATTCTTTTGCCAGCAGGCTCCAGCTTTCAGCTATGATCCTGAGGTGATCATCCAAATGCTTGTGCTTTACTGCAGGAACGTCTCCGAAGGCTTTTGCTTGCAATGAAGCTTTTAACATTGGGAGTCAGCCTCATAGGAGCTCAGGACAAGTGCTCACAACTTCTTGTTGAGTTCTGTAGATCAGAGACAATGTAGATGGGGATATTTGCGACAATCATGAGTAAATCTTGAGTCTCAAGCCATTCATCCACAGTGTCCTGCCTCAAGGAACAAGCGAGCGGAGAGAGCTTGTAAACAGAAATAAGATGCAGTAAGACTTCATGCATGCAGGCAATCATTGATGTATTGCTCATGTGCTCCAGGTAATCCCGAATGGTCTGATTTGTAAATTCTTGGCCATCTGCCTCCACATCCTCAAAGGTACCCCAACATGCAGGTACAATGCCTGAGAATCACCATGAGCGGAAGCCAAAAGGAAAGAGGACAAGAGGCATGAGGCTCAAGAAAGGCAAACAATGGAGCAAAGAAGCCGTGCCTCACCTTTTGCAGGTAGGTGAGGAAGTAGAAGCCCTTTTCGTAGGGCACCTTGCTGAAGCTGTCATCCGGATCCTCACCCCCCGAGAGGTCTGGCACCAGCTGCAACGCACCAGGCTGTAAATAGCCTCCCCATATGTACCGGTAGTTGCTGATTGTTCTTTGATTCAGTGGTCTAGTTGACTTGTTTGACGTCGAGTTTCATCATGCTTCTTGAATGGGATTTTTTTCCAATCACTCACACTGGGTCAACTAGACACCTGACAAAAATACTTCATGCTGGCTCTGACTGCAACTCCTGGAATTTCGACCCAGGCGCTGAGCAGTAATCTCTTCCTTGAGGTGGGCCTCAGAGTTCCTCAGACACATGGCAAGGGTACAGCGCACAGCTCACTCTTTACAGATCAAGTGCCCATCAAGAGGACAAACACCTCAAGAGATGCTGATAAGATCCCCCCTTTCCAACGTATTCTTTATTGACACCCTTTCCCTCTGGCAACAGGTAAGATTTACTTGATGAGAATGTTTCTCCCTTGCCTGAGCAAGTCCTTGACACTCGAGATCTCAAGTCAATGGGTGGAGCCTAGCCATCAGCGTCAAAAATGAAAAGTCCTGACCTATGCGGCAATTAAGAAATGTCAAAGCATGGAAGGGAATGCGGGGCCATGCCTGAGTGAAGGGGTGGTCTGCCCCAAAATGGTCCACAGCATCCTGCAGCACAAATCATTCATGGAGTGTGGCCTTGCAAGGCTAGTCTGATACTGCATGCCGCACCCTACAAAAATTTAAATGCTTTCTGGCCGGTGACCAATTGCTGAGCCTGGATAATGCGGATGGCTCTCGAGACCAGACAGCTCACAATGTCACATCGAGTCCATTCATGACATCCCTTCCTAGCTTCCTCATGATGTGCTTCCAAAAGGCCTCAATCCGGCAGCTCACCAATTGCCTCATGGCTGTGATTGGACGCCAGATATTGCACAATGGGTCTCTGATTGCCTGACGGTTGGGGAACAAGGAAACACATACGAGCTTGCTGAAAACCCGAGGGAGGATGTCACCTGAAGGGCCAGGTACCCCTGTGAAGCATGGAACTGCTCAGTGGCCTCCCCCTTCAGCCGACCGAGAATACGCCTCTCCATGAAAACAGTCCAACCTGCCAGGCATGTATCTGGGGTACGACATGTACAATTCAAAGGCGTTCAGGATGAGACTCACTCCGCAGACATCATCACACCCATTTCAAAGGAGTATTCAGATGATCTGCACAACGACAGTGAGACTCGAGACACTCAGTGTGGGTTGCTCTGCTGCAGGCAGATAATCTATGCTTGTTAGCAAGCATCACATTGAACGTTCATATACGCTAATTTTGTCCACTCATCAATCTGCTGGGGATCTCAACCATCAGAACGGTCTCGATGCAAGCTTACAAACGAGCTTCAGTATCACAGTCTGCATTGGACTGTACAATCTTGTGGACTTAACAACAGGTTTCTTGTGGACCTGACAGTAAATGTAGAGCAGGAGGTGCAACTTGCCTTCATTTAGCCAGAAGTCTTGCCACGTCTCGTTGGAGACCAAGTTGCCTGAAGAGCAAGCCAGCAGTCTTAACTTGCAAATCAGTATCAGATTGGATAGGGGAAGGAGGTGATCTCAAATAGGAGGTAAGCGGTCGAAATTCTTGTTCAATTCGAAACGAGAAAACACTGCATAGAGGACATTCCAGCAAAGAGGAGACACGTACCTGTCCAGCTGTGCGCAATCTCATGAGCCACCACATTAGCCTGCATAATTACAAAACTGCAAATTGCTCATCCTCCTTGCTGATCAAAAGTGTTTGCGATCCGTAAAATTCTTGTCTTGCCCTCCGCTTTCTGGGCAATTGAGAGCTCTTGCTTGGGCTACGCAATTCCCCCAATATCCCCTCTTCCCTATTTTAGAATGCATCCAAATTGCTCATGGTCTGCAAATTTGTGATGGGAGCAGAGTCTTGTTCCAGACTCTGCTGCTCCCTCCCAACACCACCCCCCTCCTGGATCAAGCACCACCATGCACAAATGAGCCCATGGTGGCTTTCCAATTGCATACCAATAAGCAGCCTGACATTGTGCTAATTGATGTCAAGAAGCAGCATATGTACCAGACTTCTGTCTCCGGCCAGAAGGGTGGGGGTGGCAAATGTGAGGCAAGGGTTCTCCATGCCACCGTAGGGGAAGCTGGGGGGAAGCAGGAGGATGTCGTAATTGCCCCACACGTATGACCCCGCAATTGCTTCCCCTGCGAAGGAGGTGCTCATGCGTCAGCAAAATCTCATGGTTCTGAGACAAAACGTTTGCGCTGCCATTGATACCACAGAATAATCCTTGAATATTACACAGCGAATATGAATCCAATGAGTGTGTCCTGTGCATTGCCTGAGGTATGTGTGAAGCGGGGTTTAAATCCTCAACACACTGTGAAATATGTCCCCAATGAATAGCTCCAGTTGCAAAGAAGGATTGTCAAAACAAAAGGTTCCAGTGGCAACAGAGAGATACCTACCAAAACGACTTACATTGCTACTGCTTGTGAGAGAAGTATCAAAGGATGAGGGCATCCTGTTGTACGCCCACCTCCAATTTCTGTGCAAATGATACCCAAAGAAGCCCGCAAAAGTGTGAGAAGGGATATAGGAAGTACCAGCCTCAAGGAAGTCGGACGTTTCTGAAAACTCAAAGGCCCCTGCTTCCACCATCTCAGGCTCACTCCAAACCTGCAAGCAGATGCCCTAGAATCAAAGCCTAATTTGTCAGGGAATCTGTATGACACCACAATACTGTACTGCAGTTGCATATGGCTAATATAATGTGATTGGGCACCAGAATGCCTCAATCCAGAGCTGCATGACCAGAACCTCAATAATTGTAATCCTGTTCCTGGGGATTGCTGGAGAGCAATTCATGGGAAGGAAAACTCTCATATCTTTATCATCGCTTACCCTATCTTTTGCTTGAATTGCTGCTATTGCCGAAAACCAAATCCGCAGCACATCATAAGCAATGTCTGAAGTGAAATTATTTTGCCCCTCAGAGTACAGATGGGGACTCCATAGGGATGTACCTTGGATCGTGGTCCGATCTTGCGGGACTCCAGGTGCCCCACCGCTATGGCCAACAGGTAGGAAGGAATGGCCACATCTTGTCGAAACCTGCAAGCAGCGGAGGATCTCGACTCCACAATTCTCACTCCATCATATCAGCAACAGCCTTCACTTCAAGTGAAAAATGTTCTTGCTGGGAACACACTCCTACAAGAACTTCACCTTCATTCCTAGAGAGGATCTAGAGGGAATCCCTGTCCAGCATATCTGGACCCATTTGGAAAAATGTGGGGGGACCCATTTGGAAGGATGTGGGGCCTTCAGCAACTGAGGTCTTGATCTCAGCCAACATGCAGTGTACAACCATTGTACTCTAATCCTGACATCAAGATCGGGTTCAATTGCCGACAGCTTTACGCATGTAGGGTGGGCAGCTGACCTGAAGGTGGTGTAGCCTGGCCTGGAGGGGTGGGGTTGCCCCTCCTCAGATTCCAGGTTGGCACTCATTAGGGCCTTCAGGCTGCTAGGCACACTCACCGCAGCGGTGTATGGACTCTTCACTGAGGGCGAGTCCTGCCGTACGACTCTACGTTTGGGCTCAGTGGCAGAGTAGCGCTCACATAAACGCAGGGTTGCTTATTTGGCCGGCAGGCGTCAGCATTGACAGTCTAGAATTGGTTTTACCGACTCGCATGATTTTCCAGGACTCACGTGAAAGATTGTTGTTTGATGACGATTCCACAATGACAAGGTATCCGTTGTAATGGATTCCTCCTCTGCTCGCAAGACCTTGATCTGAGATGCTACCAAGTCCAGAGGAAATCCCATAATCGAGTGGAGATTTCATTGCAGGATACCAGGAGCTTTACTAGCCCAATGCAGCTTCATGAACTCGTTGGTGTTTGTCATTCGTCCAAGTACAGACGGAATTAGGACTACTAGCAGGGGTTCAGACCAGGTACGAGCATCACCAACGTGGCAAGGCACCATGGCTTTCTCTCACTACACCTATCTGACATGATAGCTGGGGTTGAAGCGAGACAAACAGCAAATTAATCACCTGGCAGGGCACCATAGACCTGGCGTGAATCGCCTGGCACTGTGAGAACAGGTACGGCAGACGCTTGCCGGCCGTCTGCGCTGGGTCCAGCCACTGCAGGGCGGTGCTCTGGGGGGAGGTGCTGAAGGCGATGTCCAGCCGGATATGGGCTCCTTTTGCCAGGGTTTGGGACAGGGAGACGGACAGCCTGGAGCCCAGTGCCTGCACATTGATTCAGGTTTTGTGACAAAATCCTGTGCCTGCAACCAGGCTCAGTCATGTCTGAAATTCATGCTGAAGAGGGAGGAGAGATCATGCTGACGTGGGCAAAATCAGATGCGCACTTTCATCCAAGATTGCCCGTGTGATGCAGGCTTGGTAAGGTCATGCTGTTGGAAAGTAAATTTGGAGGTGCGCTGATCAGGCAGGCGCATGCTTGCCTGCAGGTCCAGATACTGTGGCAACTGAAGGAGTGAAGATACGCCGATTTACATTGACCTGATATTGATGGGATTTCCCACCGTCCTAGCGGGATGCAGTGTTGTATGCTACCTTGTGAGGTTCCCCCATTTGAAACTGCACTGCAGAACCATCCTGCATGATGTCCTCAATTTCGAGGTCTCTGGTGTCAAACGCCACCTCTGCTACAGCATCTTTCGCGGCCTCCAAAGTGACCTGTGAGTGCATACAAATTACCAAGAGTGACTGGTCGAATGCTCCATTCAGTCAAAACCCTGGGAGATATCCAGCCACATGATTGACACAACCCCCTTCAATTAACACAGTATACTCTTGTCAAGGGCATGTGCCAATGCCCTGGATTGGAGAGCATCAAGTGCTGCACTGGTGGCTTTGGGCAACAAGTTGAAGATGTAGGAAAGGAGGCAAGAGGAGGTGCCTGCCTGTGCTTCCCCACTAACTGTTTTAGTATCAAAGTCGACTGTCAAGTCTGCAAGATGAGCAGCATGTCATGAAAATCAGAAATTGAGATGTCTTGCTTCTGTGAGTATTCAGCATTCTGGAAGGAAGGGTGTGAACAGAGCGGCATGTCGTTGCATGCCGACCTGACTCCTAACGTCACAATTTCAGCGACTCACCATAATGGACCTGCTTCGTTTTTATCTCATGTACATTGCTCTGACTGCTGTGGTCGCTGCTCATAGCGTAAATGGTCGCTTTCCTGAGTCCAGTCTTATTGTTGGGCCGGGCTACGTAGGTCCAGGAACGGAGGGTGATGCCTTGTGCATAGAATACGCTGTGAGATGCTTTTGCGATTTTAAGCATTCCTTACCATGAAAATGAATGCACATTGACAGCTCGCTTGCCTGGGTTTCGTTTTCCTGAATCGACTCACGACAGCTTTTCCATCGAAGAGAACAGATGACATTGAAGGAGTTAAAAATGAGTATGCCAGCACTATAGTGAGCTTGCAATCTGAAAGTCATTGCCCTGACTTACAGGAGCGAAAGGTGATGCACACATGATCGACTGTCAAGCTCATAGATAATGAGTGGGAAAGGTATTCTGGATCGCCAGCTGCCGAAGGGAAAGAGCGAGATCAGTCTCAGCGCGTTCTCATTCCTTTTCAGCGAGATTATCCAGTATTGCCAGTCCACAGTTTCCAACGTCGGTGAACTGGAACGCAGGCAAGCACAGCTGGCACCATATGGGCCGGAGAATTTCAGAGCACGGCTTGAAGCTTGGCAATTGAGATGAAAATTGAAATATAGCTTGAACGTCCAAGGTTGCAAAGAATCAGCTCTAGAACAGCCCAATAGCATCCCCAAGCGCCTTCTTTGTTCACTTGGTGACCCTTAACAAGGTGCAAGCAGTACGTCAGACAGCCAGGAATCGGGGATTTGACAAGACGGTCCATATATTCTCTAAATTGGAGACAACGCATCATTGCAGAACAGGCGTACTGGCAATCAGTTGTCCGCTCCTTTTCTGAGATGAGATCAAGGATGAAGACATCCTCACATTGTGCAGGTTGGAGGCGATAGGCTCAGGGGTGGGTCTTCGCCTGCTGGAGCTGCTGGTGTTCAGGGAGAGGGCCAGCAGACGGGAGGTGCACCTCATAAAGGCGCTGGTCTTCGTGCAGACCACCCTGTGGCGCTACCTCTTCGGCAGGGACGCACAGGACCTGGAGCAGAGCAACAATGTGAGTGAAGGATCCCTCACTGCACTTTTGCATGCTGGCACAGGGGACTCTTGGATATTCTGGGGATGCCTGGGAAGAGAAAGCCAAAGAGCAGCGCTGCCAGGACTGGCTGCTGGTATTGGCAGTGATAAAGGTCTTGTGGGTCGGAGGTGGTAGCAGGGGTTGCTGCTCAGTGACCATCATCTTGAAAATTCTTGCAGATCCCAAACTCTGCATAAGATTCGTGGCAGCAAAGGGAGCACATTGGCCAAGTGCTGCAAGCAGATTTACAGCTTTCAATTCATTGTACTCGTCAGCTACACAACATAGTCGATCAATTTCTGGGGAAGAGATGTCATCTTGACACAAATTCTTATATGTTGGGGCTCAATTCTAGTTTTCAGCCTATGGGCTGGCAGAACCTATGCGAAGGCCATTTCAGTAAGAGAATGAATGCCAAGTGGCGTTCAACTTAGCACCCAAGAATCCAGACCTTGTAAATGGCCGATGCAAATCATCCAGGTACATTCAGGGTCAAATGTCATGGCCAAGCAATGTATGGCAGATTTTGCTTGCTGCAGGCTGAGGATGAGTACATGTTGAGTGACACAGACCTGTTTGTCAACCGCTTCATATCCGTCCCCAAAGACCTGGGCAATCTCAACTGCGCGGCCTTTGTCGCTGGCATCCTCAAGGGGGTCTTGCATGGAGCCGGATTTCCAGCCAGGTCCAAAATATTCCCCTCCCCCCTCCCTTCCTTTCCCCTCCCTTTGTGTTCACTCATTTGTCAATTCCCTCTTTAGGCTTCTTGCAATGAAATTTTATAGAATAAGCAATATTCGATGTACAAATAAGACTCATGCATGTGACACTACACAGTTCAACCAGGCTTTCCTGAGCTCCAGGCACTGACATGGGAAGAGCATGGAGCACAATTAGCTGGGAAGTACAGCTAAAAAAGAGTGTTTCATGGGAGGCAGTCTGTTTGTTGCTTGGTGGTTCTCTGAGAGCACCTCCCTTCTTGCATCTCTTGGGAATCCACACACTGATGGATTATTGACTTGAGTCTGCTTGCAGGGTAACAGCACATTTCCAGGATGTTAGGGGCTCACAAAAGCGGAAGACAACGTTTCTGATGAAATTTGATGCTTCGGTATTACAGCGGGAAAGCCGCAACCCGCAAAGCTAGCACACCCTTAAGTTAAGATCCTGCAACTTGGATGTGGAAGTGGTGGGCTATAGCAACATGATTCCTGAAGATCTGCCAAGCAACTCTCTGTAGAGTCAGCAAAGCCTCAATTACTATTGCGGAATGGCTGAGACCAAACACTACATAAAGCTAACAGAAAATTTTGGCGTCGAGCAGCAGTATACAGTCTCAATCACCCAGCAATTCACAGCGAGTTCCTTTGTCTGCTTGCCTTAGCATAGAAACCAAGCAAGTCTTGGTATGGTGACAGTTCCTCATAGGTTCAAGATGACTCGAGGAAGAACTTCCTTCATCTGAGCTTTGTCATGTGAGTATCAGCTATGACAGTTCTGATTCGCAATGCTCAGTCTTGCAAGGTGTTGTCAGCCGGCTTGCAGGGCGTAGCAATGTAAACTCTTTGCCCATCCATAAATCTCCTGCAGACAAAGTACCCAAGTTTGTTGGGCAACTCATGCACACCCACCGCCTGCAGTCTTCAGTCCAGCTAGACCATTCACGCCATGTCTCATTGAGCTGTACCCACAACGCAGCAAACTCTGCCCATGTTACAATTCCCCCAATCAAGTTCAGAAGCTGAGGATCAGCATTGGTGCACTGCTTGGCAATCAAGTACTGGGGCCTCAGTGACCCAAACAGACACCAAAGTTGGACAGGAGCTTGGGATTCACCTCAGGTTGGTTTTGGCCTGCTTGCACCGTCACAGGTGACCTTGACAGCATCATTTGGGAGATCGGACTGCAGAGCACACCCACATCACTTGATACGCAGAAAAAAGGCTTCAGGCAAAGAATTCCCTTGCGTGATTTCTGCCGTCGCTCTGCCATGCACAGATGACGATGGTGACTCTGCATTTACGTGCCCAAAGCAAACATGGGAAGCTCTGCTTCATGTCACCTTAAGGTCCTCCACAATGGTGAAATTCATCAGCAGCCAGCTGTACTTAATGAGCTGCGGCTCATTCTTGTATGTTGGGTTGACTATCAGACACTTGTCCTGCCACAGCAGGACGTCAGCGCGCAGACAAAGATGCAATTCAGCAAGATTTGGTGATAGATTCAAAATGATGAATTGGATGCCAGCTTGTCTGATAATTTTTAAATCAAGCACGAATATTGTGGATTATAAGTTGAATGTTATACTTCAAGCAACAGGGGGAGGACCATAAATCAGGACATCATCCTTGTTGCTCACTGAAGGTGGCATTTATAGTGCTATTCTTGGTGACAGGGTCGGTGTTTGTTGTCAACTTACTGCTGCATGGATCGTTCACTAGCTTCAGGGCCCCATCGTTCTTGACGTGAGTGGCCAAAACCAGTCATCAGTCCGATATCAACCACTGTATCTTCTCCTGCCTCTTTCCGGCTCCCAAATTCTAAAAGGAGGAGCAGGCACCAAGACAATAAAAAACAAACAGACGAACAAACGGGACAAGAGGAAGTCACCAGTAGAGGCTCTGTGCCGTCGGCAATCTCCCAATCAATCCACTTGGTGGAGTACCACAGCACCCTGTCTCCTGCAGGGAGCATGGAAGTCCTAAGATGTTGAATAAAGGCTGGCATCACAGAGCCCTTTCTAAAGCAGAAGACACTGAGCGGAGACAATGTGAGCCTCACTGGGTGGCATTCATGATCGACCAAGTACCACGAAAGCAACAACAAGCCAGATGCTATTTAGAGAAATTCACAAACGTCGGGTGGGAGCATAGCATGAGGGGGAACGCACCATCCAGGGGTTGCCCCTCCCGCCTGTACAGGGCTCGCCCGTTCTTGCAGCCGCCGACCCTGTATCTGCCGTCAAGCCCTCCCTGCAGCTTTGGCAGGTACTTGTTTGCGCCTTTCACCTCGACGTTGCAAGGCGTCGCTCCTGCACACCACAATTGTTGCTCGCAACTCGGATGTGGCAACATCCCTTTTCCTTGCAATGTTATTGGAGCAAAAACATGATTGCATGCAAAACCATCGTGTATCATTTCTCCCTCGTCTTGGCGACCAAGACTGCTGGAGAACGCGCTTCAATTCCTCAACGATCAATTGTCTGAGGTGCAAGGACAAAATGTACGAATGCATACTGCCATATGCATGCATGGGCAAACATGCCATGTTTCTTCGCAGTGAGTGCTTGCAGACATCGGCTTGCACTCCGTCGATGCTACAATAGAGATCTGCAAGCACCTCAAATCGCGAGCTGACCTTTGAAGCTGAAATCTTCTTCCACAGAACAGGTAGCCTCCTCATCAGGGTAGGCCCCTTCAAAGGTATAATCGTAGCCGTAGTAGTCATTCTCAGAGACCGAAGAGCTAGAGGAAGAGGTGGAGGAGGAGCTCTCGTATGCACTGTAGTCGCCATAGTAGGTTTACGGATTTGCATGGACTGCTAAGTCAACGATTTCCAGGAGGACAATGTACAAAAAGATCATGGGTCTTGAATTCTTCATGATGAGGTCTCATAAGCAAACGATCGTACCACTCTGCATCCCGACCTGCCGATTCGGGAAGCTTGCAATTGGCGTTGACGTTACCAACGCCATCTGACTCAGTGAGATGGAGGAACAATGGTGTTTTGAGGGCATATACGGCGTTAAGACTTCTGTCCTGGCATCCATGCAAGCGAGTGTACCCCAAAGCTCACTTTCACATCACACGAGCGCATACGAACCTGTTGACGACCGAAGGATTGTCACTGTATAAATGATATGCATCTCAGGAGTTCTGTGGACGATTGTGTATGTAAGCAGAGTTTTCCAACTCAATCTCTGACAATAGTAGCTCCTTTTGAGATTTCAAAGGTGTTACCTCCCACTATGAGCCCAATGAATTGTACTGATTCCCAAACTAAAAGGGTGGATTGGACTCGGAGCTCAAAGGGAAATTTTGTACAGTACAAACTCTTGTGGCAGCTGGTCGCAACCTTGGCCATTCCTTCCTCCCCTTGAGCAATGCACCTTGGCCAATTTCAGGCATGCACCAAAGCTGTCAAAGCAGCGAGCAACTCATACAGTCCTGCAGGTGATGGTGGCTTGAGAGCCCTCGCAGGAAACTGGTACGCGGGAGGCCAGTCGAGAGCATGGGGGTTCCAAGCATTGCCGAGGCTGCAATCCAGGATGACACGCTCACCCAGCTCCCCGTGCACATAGAGGACACCATGAATTTTGAGACCTACACAGAGTTCCTGCAAGTGCCAAGGCTCCTGAATGTTCAGCTGCGGGCCCCAGGAGCAACGGGCGAGCAGCTCGAGCAGCACCCAGCACGCCTCAGCAGGGAAGGTAGGGAGATCTCCGATGCCTGGGCTGTGACTGGCAACCCTCTCCAATTGGGAGATGCCAGAATGGCAAACTATTCCCGGCCAAGCGCTTGATTTGTGATTGTAAGATCTCTTGAGGGGCCTCAATTTTCCGGACCTTTGGCAGCTAGGGCCAATGCTTGAATTGAGTGTCTCATACATGAAGCATGCATAGCCACAGAATCGCTGGTAAATCCTGTTGTAATTTTGTTTGCATTTAAATTCTATGCTGCAGTCATTCACTTGAGAAATTCACAGCCCCTTGCTTCGGACCGGAGCACCACACATCTCCTGTCCCATCTTCCCCACTTGTTTGTGCTAGCTCCCAACCTCCAAACTTTCCAAAACTTTCTCAAAATATGGCCGTCCAATTCTGCAGCCTGGATAGAAGCCAAAGGGTGACAACTTTCTCAAAATATGGCCGTCCAATTCTGCAGCCTGGATAGAAGCCAAAGGGTGACAAAACCCTGAACCCGCAGATGCCCTGTGCAGACGGCCGCAGGCATTTCAACTGGATACGGGCCCAGCAGGACTTCAGCCAGAACAGCCGCCCCAGCCACCACCCACCCGGAGAGTTCGAGGTGTTGGAAGTGGACATCGACTGCAGTCAGGCCATCCTGGACGAGATCGTGAAGGCCGTCTACTGCCGCCACATCTCTGTGGGGTACCCGAACGCAGGCTCCCTGCTGGCTGCTGGAGATTTCCTGCAGGTGGGATTCGCCTCTGGGATGCTGGGTGGAGGGAGACGGGTGGCAGGGGGTGAGGGGGAGGAAGCCATGTGTGGGGGATGGGGAGGGTTCAGGCTTGACAAGAGCAGATCGAGCTGTTTTGCTGGCTGGGGTGTCCATCATGACACCTCACTTTGCACAACTGCATTTCCCATCTGCTTGCTAGCAAAACCCTGCGATGTAAAGGACAAATGAGAATACCGTTCATTCCCCTCGCCTTTTCTCCGACATCCACTCCTGGGACAATTCACCAACCATCACAGCACCTGCACACTCTGCGGTGATCCATGTGCATGGTTGGGTGAGGCATCATAATATGTTATGAGACGGTTTGTTGAGCGCAGGCTGGCTGGCTGATGAAAGTGGTCACGCAGTGGGTGAAAGACCACTGGTTGTGGAGGGACCCCGTTGCTGTGCTTGCGCTCGGCCAAAAGGTCAACCACTGCCCGCCCTTCTGCCCACCCCCTCTGTCGCAAGTCATGCCCTGACTCTCAACCAAAATAGACGACCTCAAAGCTTCCACAGATGTGCAAGGCAAGCACTTGCTGGGTGTTCCTGAAGAGAATCCACCATCTTCGCTGCCTCACCACCACAATCAAAAACAATGTCAGGAACTACCAGGCAGGTGCCCCAACAAAGTCTCTGCCAAAAGTTTAGATGCCCAGAAATGCAGCACCATGCAAGCGACAGTGCCATATCACTTGAGGCGCGTGACAATGTAGGGTCAGGTTGGCCCCTGATCCTCCCATAGAGGGCATCCTGCCTGCAAGTGAGTGTGTGGGATACTGAGCAAAAGGCAGCGTGATGAATCCCGTAAATGCAAGAAAATGCCTTCTGAGGGGCCAATTACCCGCATGCAGGTGAGTGCTCAGGGCATCAAGCAGGAGGCTGTGCGGTGGATCTGCGCTGCCTGGCAGCAGCAGGAACTGGAGCAGCTCTTCGCGCTCACCTCACAGGACAGCCCGCGAGAGCAGGCCGAGATTTTGGAGGTGATGGTGGAGATCGCAAACCTCAGCCAGGTGCCTATTTTACACATCCATTCCCCCCCCCCCA
>QAXI01000412.1:933208-953269 GCA_004335615.1 Chloroidium sp. JM
CTCCTGCAGGAGGGGGGGGGGGATACCTCTAAGAGTATGTTCTGGACATTGCAGTAGTCAACCAGCTTGTTCCGCTGAAGAAAAGGAGTCAATTCTATCTGGTTCACTGCTGGCTGGACTTCAGCTGTGGTAGCAAGCTTCTTCAGGTGGCCCACGCCAAAATTAGAGACCCCTATGGCCTTGAGGTGCCCCTGCACATGTGTTCAGCACATCTAAGTTTGCCTCAGCAAATGTGGCAGAGAGGAGTATCATTTTGGGACCCCCCCCTCTTGTGATTATGGCAAAAGAACAGTACTCTAAATTTTTTGCCAGAGTAATATATTTTGATCATCCTCTTTGAATCATCACGCCAATCCGTAATGGCAGAAATCGGAGGATTTTCTAGAATTTGCTAGATTTGTTACCCGGAAACCTTCTTCGCAAGCAACATCTTCCAGTAGCTAGCCATCTGAAAGACTGGGCAGCTCTGAATTATAGTTGCAACTGCTGGGTCATCCGCTGTGCAGCTCACGCGACTGTACTGATTCTCTCACACAGACAGGCAGAAGGGGAATCGGCCCAGCATTTTTCCCGATCATAAATCAGCCAGTCTGCAATAATGACTCCCAGGAGCTGTTCTTTGCAAATGAAAGTATAAGGTATAGGGTGAAGAAAAGACCTGATTGTAGGCAGACTCCATGGCTTGCCACGTCTCCGCCCGCAGCTTGGGGTTGCCTGGGGTGTGCAGCAGCAGCAAATCTATGTAGTCCATGTCCAACTCTGCCAATCTGGAATGACAAAGAGATCTGAAGATTGCCATCCAGGGTATCCCAGAGACACTTCCCGGTAGCTGAACCTTTGGCCACTGCTTTGGGCATCAGCACATTTTGAAATCAGATGCCGAGAGAAAACTTCTTTCTCCAATCAGGTACACTAGCCTCCTCAAAGAATGTCTCCGGTTGGTCTGCCAAATCCAGGACAATTTGCGGTGCAGAAATGTGTCAATGTAATATTATAGTGCGCAATGAATCAGAGAATGTACCCCTGTGTTTATTACCTGTCCATTATGGCTCCACTGCAATTCCGATAGCCCCACTCAGACTCCCATAGCTTGGTGGTGACAAAAATCTCCTCTCGCTTCAGCCCACTGCTCCGCACTGCTCGCCCAACTTCCCTCTCATTTCCGTAAAGCTGCATTGCGGATCCCCAAAGCTGAGCCAATTGTTTCAAAGGTGGATGGAAGCAGGAACATCCTGGTGCTGCAACTGTCAGAGGTGCACATTGTGTTGTAAGTGCAATTCAATTGAATTTGATACTTCCTAATTTTCATTTCAGCGCCCAGTCTTGGCAGGTTTGGGAAACAAGATATTCTACCTGAGCAGTGTCTATGTGCCTGCAGAAAAACGACTATTTCAATGACAACAAGTGGTTCTTTAATATTGTTCTGATGGCCTTCAAGGTCACATCGATATTGTTGTAACAGAATTCGCTGCACCGATTGGGCATGCCACGTTGGATTCATTACCTGTATCCCAGCTGTAGAGCAGAAGCCACGGCTTGCTGCGTCTGCTGAGGCTTTATGAGAAAAGTCCCGAAGCCTAAATTGGGAATGGTGAGCCCCGTATTCAACTTTGCTTGCATGCCGAGGTACAATTCGCGCCGTTGCAAGGGGCAGAGTCACATTCTATACTGGAAAGAAAGATAATTATTTCTCTCGCTCGTGAATGAACCTGGATATCCCGGCCCTTGCTGCCTGTGGCAATGTTTAATGCTGGGTGGGGTGAGGGTCCCAGCCAGTGTCCAAGGGGACAGTCCAACTTTCAATTGCATGTATAATGTGTGTAATTATGTCTTGGCGACTAAGCTTAGGGTATATGGGGTGGGAATTCTAAGCCACAGTGAATTCAGGCACAGAATCTTTCCCGTTGATATGAGACGGCTTTCAGCAGCAAGAGGACCACAATGCTCGCAGAATGTCCATTTCCTGCTTTAACGAATTTTAATCATGTTCACAAATTGATACAATCAACAATGTCAAATTCTCAAACCCAGAATATCGCATAAATTCTTGCACTCCACTGTATGCTACAAGGCAGAGCTACTGGCCGAATGTGACTCCCTGTCTCAGCAAGTTAACTTTTGCAAGTCACCCAGGAAGTGCAAATGCTTGTGTGCAGCTACCCCAAGTCGCAAATATCAAATGCACTACCACAGCAGATTCAGGGAAGGAAATCTATGGATAATTTCCATCAGCACATCAGTGTTTTCCTTGATCTGATTGAACTCCGCCACTCCTGCTCCTGATTGCAAATTGAGGGTCTGCAGCCATGGCAAGGCAGCCTATGTGTCCACATCCTTTTTCGCCAGCTTGAGGCCGTCTGTGAAGATTACATGGAGGATTTGTAGTTTGGTCATGTATGAAATTCTGGTGGCAGGCAGGGAAAGGACAGCCTGAGCTCCGACAGACTGGTCAGCGACCGAGCCACAGCCACCGGCAGGCCATGTGTGAGCTCCGTCTTGGCCAGAACCAGCTTCTGCAGATCCCCAAGGGCTGATTTGACCAGCATCTCATCCACCTGCATCACCCGAAGCTGCCTGATGTCATTCCGTTGAAGACTCAGATCATAGTCCCAAGCCTCAGTTTCAGCAGCATGACACTGCTAGATTTTGGAAAATGCTATTAGATTTGCAAAGGGCGTGTCGACACATCCAGAGATTTCCATACATGCCTTCAATTGCATAAACTTCATCTGGCATGAACTGCAGCGTCTGAGCCATCATGCAAGATGGTCGAATCATAAGCCAGAGATGCAGAATGACGTGAGAGCACTTCCCCCCAGTCTCATAGACATTTAATGTGGATGATTTGCGTTCATGTGCTTCCCTGCCAAGATTGGAAGCCCGTGGCCCATTCTGCAATCGGAGGATGCCTCACCATTATCTGTGTTCCACCAATGAGAATGAGGCTTGTCAAATGCCTGGAAAGCAGAGCGTATCGCTCCCTCAGGGCTTCAGCGCCAGGTGTGTGTCTGTCCTTGACCCGAATGTGCAGGTGCATCAGCAATGGCAGACGGAAGATGCTGGGTGTGCACTGCTCCAATGCCTCACAATACCCACAATACAGAGCACGGAGCTGAGCCATCTCTCCTAGTCTATCCAGGCCGTTTCTGACTGAGGTCAACAGCGAGCCTGCGTACTCCACTCCCATGTTCCTGCAATTACGGCACTGTTGCAGGGTAGTTTTGGTACCTAGGATAATGATTATCATGGTCAGTGGTGCCGTGACTGCTATTATGCTTAAGGCTTACTGTTGATGTACACTCGAATTCCCATTCAATTTCGAAGGTTGTATGACCTGGTCAGCGTGTCAGATTTATGGCTGTTTTCCTGCATTGTCTGCATCTCGGAGAGACGCCTCCTCACACTCAGAACATGAAAAGCTCGATAATGGCACAATGCAAGAACATCGCTAGGAGTTTCCAAGATTCTTCATATGAACATTTATCAATACATCAGCATGCCGTGTAGTGTGTGCAATTGCCTGGCATGGTTCCTATGACATGATTTCTTGCATGTTGAATGATACAACAAATTGAAAGCTCAGCTATGTGGAATGAATGATATACCTGATCTGGGTCAGTGAGGTCAATCCAGGTGTCATCCTCCAGATCAGATTTTCGCTCGAATCCAGAAGTAGCACTGCTCTCAGCCGAGGAAGCCTTGCCAGAGCCTTGGGGAGTGCATCTCCCACTGCTTGATTCGCGAGCACGTCTTTAAGAGTTATAGTCTGCAATAAAAAGATACGCAAAGAATCAAACAAAAACAGAATGAAAATGAATATTTCAATAGGATCGATTTTTCTGGCTGATCATGAGCAGCATCCAGAGCGCCATTTTTTACTTCTATACAATCAAAATCCAAGTCAATGACTGCCTGTGCGCAATACTCCTGCAGGAGGGGGGGGGGGGGCTCTACCTGCAAACTTTGCAAGTCAGATAGGCAACGGATGCAGTGCATCTGAGGACCATCCCCATACAGCAGACAACCCTCGAGCGAAAGCTCTTGCAGTTGCCCCAAGAAGGCCAGGCTGCAAAGATCTGATGACACTTGGTCCCAAAATCGTCAGGGAGTGAAGCTTGGTGGCAGCTTGCGCGGCCATGAGGAGCTGAGGGAGCATGCCAGCGTATGATGCTCTTCTTCTGTCCACTGTGAGCATCTCAAGAGTGCCACAGAGCTGTCCAAGCCACTTTACCATAGGTCGAGTGATGAACGGTCCTGGTACTGCTTCCCCTGCTCTGGAGCAGGCGTTGATGATCCATTCCTTTCTTGCAGGGGGATTTGCAGCATGCTCTTGCTGACGACTGGAATAGTACTGCAATAGTGCGGCACCTGTACCCAACAGCAAAGACAGCATCAGTTTTATGTATGAATTTCTGTCTCAAAGGGTGTGGAAGTTCCCTTTGTGCCCATTTGGCGTGAGCACGATTCACTGTGAAGCGATAGTTGAACTTCGGAAGGCAAGCATTGTACATCAAACGCCATTTTCCGCAAGCTAAAGCTGATTCGGTGCTTCTTCAGCAGGCACATGCAGGCAAGGTGTCTCCAAGGCGCCAATTGCTGTATTGAGATGATCATGATTCCATTTTGCATCAGCTGAATCGCTTACTAAGCTAAAGAGAGGCATACCTTTCCTCATCATCAAGCTCGGAGAGGATTCTGCCAAGAAGTGCAGGCGGGAGGTCGACGAAGTGAAGGGGAGAACCAACTGTGAAGAGAACTAGGGGGCTCACTCCTGCATCATCCTGGACAGAGCGATGTGTTCACAGCAAGCACAAGTCTGAATCACAGCAATAGGAGGAGACATGCACTCCTAAGCAAATTTCAGAGAGAGTTTTGGGTTTACCCGTACCTTCCGTTTATTTCCGAGCGTTGTCGCCATCAAACGGGTCAAACTAAGCCTAGAAGACGTGTAAGTTGAAATCTGGCGCTTTGATGGAACCTAGAACAACTTCGGTAGCGCTGTGGAACCTGGCTTGTCATAGTGGTAGTAGTTGGACAGAGGTGAATGCTTTGCAGGTGCAGAGCTATTTGTCAAGTCGATAATCGATATCTCGAGGTAAAACTTTGGGAGGGTCGATCTTAGTAAGAAGGGTCAGGAGGGTTCACGGAATAACCGCCCCTTCCCGTACTTCCAAATTCTAGCATGACAGACTTTGCAGGTGCGACGAAAGCCTTGTCCTCTGCAAAAGAAGGGGCATGTAGGCTGATCCAATTCACTTGCATTTTCATACTGCATTTACAAATCAGGAATATCTGAAGCTGAGTAAAGACCCAAGATATTTGTGATCACCTGAATACCTGTACAATGTGATCATTCTTGGCCTGACCTCACAGCGATGCTGATATGAGATTGAGCAACTGATTCCATGGTTCAGCAATTCCTCTAGATCTGTACTGCTCCTACCACAGCACTGCCATTCATGTGCTTTACAGGAGCAGGTCCAGAGAAGGAAATCTACGAGACAAAGCCATCAGCACATAAACGCTTTCCTTGAAGCGACTGAACTCCCCCACTCCTGATCCAGATCGCAAACCCAAGGTCCGCAGCCGCCGCAAGGCAGCCACTGTGTCCACATGCTTCATCTCCAGCTTGAGAGCGCCTTCGCAATTTAAATGGAGGGCTTGCAGGGAGGTCATGTGCGAAACTTCTTGCGGCAGGCAGCAGAAGGACATTCTCAGCTCCGACAAACTGGTCAGCGACTGAGCCACTGGAAGCGGCAGACCATGTGTGAGCTCCATGCTGTTCAACACCAGCCTTTGCAGATTCCTGAGGGCTGGTATCATAACCCAGTTCAGATGGTCCACCTGCATCAGTAGCGACCAATGTCATGCCACCTGAGACTCAAAGGAGAGGCACAACTCTCATCTTCAGCGCATAATGACAGCAGAAGAATCACCCGCAGCTGTGGAACACATGCATTCAGTGATGCATGGACTTTACGTAGCGAGAAAGTGCACGATGTGAGCCTGAATTGCAGAAGTGACCTGCTAGCATTTGCATCCAGCCACATACACCACTGGTGTGGATGCTACAGAAACGTCTGCTTCCCTGATGAAATCAAAAGGTCATGATACAGCCTTGAATTGGATGATGCCTAACCGTAGTTTGTGTCCCACCGCTGAAACTCAAGCTTGTCAGCTTGGTGGAAAGAATAGCAAATTGGCCCCTTGAGGCTCCATCGTCGCTCAGATGTCTATCTCTGACGCGAATGTGCAGGTGCATCAGTGATGGCAGACTGAAGATGGTGGATGTGTACTGCTCCAATGTCGCGCAATACCCGCAATGCAAGGCAGTGAGCCAAGTCATCCTTCTTACGCCACCGAGTATTACATATAGCCAATCAGCTGGCACAAAGTCTCAATCAGGCCGCAGTGCAAAAGACCTGCATTCACACTATTCATGCAATTGCCTGTGTCTTATGTCATCGTTGCACATGTGTCTGTATGTGTCTTACGTCTTTTGCTCAAGGATATGCTGGTTACCACATTTGCACACCTTCCACAATATTGTAATTGTGTTAAGCCAATTATTTTTTGCTTTTTGTGTCATTTGCCATTTGTGAAATAAACCTCTTACAGTCTTCAAAATGGTGAAATCATTGCTTGCAGTTGTTTCAGGATCATCTCAACTTTCATTGAATTGAGTGGATTGTATGCTCCTGCATGTCATCTTATATGATGCAGTACTCGCAGCCCGATTATGGAGACTGATTGATTTACCTGATCTGGGTCAGTGAGGTCAGTGCAGGTATCATCTGCCAGAACTGGTAATTGGACTCATCAATATCCACTGTTCTCAGCTGGGGAAGCTTTGACAAGGCCTTGCAGAGTGCAGATCCCGCTGCTGGACCCCCGTGGAAACTTTTGATAGTTATGGCCTGCACCCAACAACCTTTTCCATGCTGAACTTTACTGTATTCAGGACGCCGGTCATTGCTGCATCCTCACTCTGCCAGTCACGTGCACAACTTTCGAGGAAAGCCTAGGTAAGCAAGGCATGACGTAACAATCTCAATAATCCAATGTGAATGCTGCCTGTGGTGTCACAACAATCTCGAAATCCAAGTAGGGGACTGTCTGTATGCACAACACTCCTTCCAAGCCAGCCCTCTGGAAAGCACTGGAAAGCTTCGCTCTTTAAAAAAATTCTCACCTGCAGTGACTGTAGGCGAGACAGGCAAAGGATGCCATGCACATGAGGACCTGGCACTGACACGAAGCAATTCTCGAGCCGAAGCTGTTGCATTTGCTTCAAGAAGGCCAGGCTGAACAGGTCTGCTGACTGAAGCATGAATCCCATGATATGGAGTGAATGAAGCTTGGTGGCAGCTATAGCGGCCATGAGAAGCTGGGGGAGCATGCTGCCTTTTATTAAATTTTTCTTGCAGTCCACTGTGAGCATCTCGAGCGTGCCATTGAGCTGTCCAAGCCAATTTACCATGGTATGATTGATTTTATTGGTGCTTGGGACTCTATCCCTTCTTTTGAGGTGGTGATGATCCGGTGCTTCCTTGCAGGGGGATATTGCTTGTGGATGAGCAGCGTCCTCTTGCTGATGACTGGGATAGTGCGGAACCCCCTGTGCATAACAGCAAAGACATATTCAGAGGTGTGTATAAATTAACAGCCACAAATGGTGCCCTGTTTGGTCCATGCCCATTCCACTTGAACATACAGTATCCCATACGCATCATTAGGCGCTAGAAAGGGGGTCAAATTGTCATCAAGATGCCATGTTCGACTAGCTGGAGGGGGTTTGGTGCTTTTCAAAAAGGCTCGCATAGGCAAGATTATTCGCATGTGCGATATGCGCCAAATGCTATGCTAATATACACTCTGTATTAGCTGATACGCCTACGGAGTAAGGAAGAAGCATGCCTTTCCTCGTCGTCCAGCCAGAAGAGAATCCTGCCAATTAGTTCATATGGCAGGTCGAAGATCTGAGGTGGAGAACCAATTGCACCCAGACACGGAGTGCTCCGACCCTTTTCATTCTGGACAAAGCAGTGTGTTGCTAGCAATATCTTCAGTCTGAATCATAGTGCCAATTGCAAGCTCATAATGGTCAATAGGAGACATGCCTTTTCCTGAGGGTCTCTTAACAATAGTGCTTGGAATCGCACATACCTTCCGTTTCTTCTCGCTCAAAATTCTCATCAGCCTGATAAACTCAGTCCTGGAAGTTGTGTCTTGTAGCTCTGGCACTTGATCGTATCAAAGGGTGCGGTTGCTATCAGTAGCGCTGTAGAATGCAATTTCCCGCACTTTTTGGAATCGACCGAACAGAGAAGGTTCGGCTACCACTTTACAGTTATAGGAGCTTCGATCTTTCCGAGGAGGAAGCAAGGTTGATAGGCTTTAGGGTTTATTCCACAAAAATTCTGCCAAGGAAATGGAATGGAATGGGAGAATGGTAAATTGTTCTACCAACAATACTGTGTTGCAGATTAGTCTCTTACCTGAAATCATCATGAAATATTGCAATTGTCTCAACTCACCAGATCTGTGTCAAAAATGCAAACATATCCTCCTGCTCTCCAAAACTTGTTGTCCCCTGTATACCTTCAATGCTTTGGCCTATCCAATTTGTTCCTCCCTGGGCCATAGTCCAGACTCCTACCAAGGACCGCCAGTCAGAGGTGTCACAGATCTAGAGCCCCAGGTCCCATCAACAACACCAGCCCAAGGTGCAAGCCATGCACTCAACTTGCGGCTCCAAATTCCAAAGTGCCATCATATTTGCTAACGTTTAGGCAAGCAAATGTCTCTACACAATTTCAAACTTCCGACTGGTACTTCAGTGCCTGCTTCCGCACTCTCTCGATGTACTTGCCTCTCTGCCGCTGGTAGATTTCATAGGCTTCCTGTTGCGCCGGGTCAGAGATGTTGGGCTCCGTCAGTAATGCCCTGATGCCTTCCAAAATCTGCAGAAACTTTCTTCAGCCCTTACCCCTGTGTTGGCTATTGCGTTCATAATAAATCCCGATTGACCATTAAAAATGAAGCATGCTTTTGCATGGGTGGTAAGCAGGCTGCACTGGGCATGGATAGCTCCCCTCAGCCCAGCAGCAGCGAACAGAACAACTGTCACATGCTTCAGGAATCCGTTAATATCCCCCCCCCCCTCCCCATTTCTTTAGTCATCACAGCACAAAGCTGCTGGGACTGGAGAATACCTCATCACCGACTGCTGGGGGTCCAGGTGGCACGCCAGAGGAGGGGGGTTATGAAGAATGCCCGGTGCATTGAGTCGTCCAGCCCCACAGAGACATCCTCGCACCCCTTTCAAAGTGCCCTGACACCTGTGCAGACCAAGCTGGAGGAGGAGTTGAGGCCTTTGGCAGTTGTTCTGGGGGAGATAGAGAAGCGGCTGGCCGCGGGGGACCTCATCCCAGACTTCGGCACGCTGGGCACATGGGCGGCGGGGGTTGCAGAGCGGAGCGCGGCTGGCAAGCCCGACGGGAGACGCCGCGATCAGGCCGCGGAGATCAGAATCCAAATGGAAGGCAAGACCCCCTGGCTCGGCTAGCACCCCTTGGACTCCTCCTCTTAGGCTCCTATGTCCTACCCCCTAGCTTACATGCGCACCACAAGTAATGCTGTCATGCTGGGATTTATTATTGGGCAAATCTTGTGGTGTTGCTTTCTTGAGAGTTCAAGCATACCTGTATCACCCATAGCCGCTTATGGTGTGAGGCAAAGATGACTGTGATGAAGGAATTCAACAAACTAGCTTGCGGCTTGTAATGAGAGTAGCATTCACACTACTGCATGCTCCTGGTTGTCAACGGCCCATTGGATGGGAAATTTGCAAACCAAAGAAAGGATGTAGGCATCCACTCGCCAAACTCCCCAGCATCCCGCTCCTATCAATGATACCAGGACAGTTTATCCCATCCAGACATTCCTGGTTGCCAGAAGCGTCTTCCACGATTTGCAGAAGCCGCTCATCTGTGCAGATCCAGATGCGGCTGTGCAAGGCAGCAGTGGGGCAGGCCCCAGAGTGCTACCCCCCTGGCTGCAGGCGCAGACCCCCCCCAGCGGCAGCCACAGCGTGACGCAGGACGCCTGGGAAGACCTTTCCGACATCAAGAGCACCGAGCCTGGCGACAAGAAGTCCTCAGAAGTGTGTTTCTTGGATAGCCCCCCCCCCCCCCTCTCCCCCTTTTGGGGTTGTCTGCACCCCACATTATCTCCTTTCTCACATTAGTGCAACCTTCTAGAATTGTGTACCTAAATTGTACAAAAAAAACCTTGGACTGTATCACTATGCCAGGGCAAGCTTTGAACCGCAATTGAAACCCTCAGGATGCTGAATTGCGCTGGAGCTGGGCCACAAAACCTACAACAATATCTCAGCTTTTGAGGTGCCGGGGTGGAATCCTTGATGTCCTCCACTCCTAATCTTTGTCAAAAACATAAAGATCCATCACTTACATGCACAATTGGCAATTCTTAATATCACGCTCTCACCGCCAGAGGGCCTCGAGCACTCCTAATCTTTGTACTTGTCCCATTCCCTGTGGACGCTTTGGGAGGAATTTTGAGTGGCAGAAGATGGCCTCGTGTAAGGCCACTACCTGCCTTACGGTCCAGAAATCGACACATGCTGTTTGCTTGCACAGCAAAGGGCTCACCCTTCCTTGGTGGATACTTTCAATACTTTGAAATTGCCATTGTCCCTGCTTTGCCAGTATGGGAGCACCCACTGTGCAGGATGACTGCAGGCAGGGCTCCAACAAGCAGCTAGCGTTCCGATGTTACGCTCAATATGCTTCTGATAGAGCAATGGAGTCTCGGTGTCAGATATTTTTAAAATTGTGGGCACATGCCTGCAGGAGGACTACATGCGGGACTTCAAGCAGCGGCTGGCAGCCCAGGAGCAGGGCGGGCCCCACGTCAAGCGGCAGAAGACGGAGGGCGGATGGGAGGAGGTGGGGATCAAGAAAGGTGGCTGGGAAGAGGTGCAACCCCCGGATGACAACGGCTGGCAGGCTGTGGAGCTTCCTGTGAAGCAGGCAAGTACCAAACTTCTGAGCTGGTTTAGGAGTAAGCATTGGAGACGGAGCAGGCATTTTACGTGTCAATGTCAGGAGGACGAACGCATGATTGTTGATTACCCGAGAAGTGGCTGCAGGATCACAGACCAGGAGGGTTCAGGAAAGGATGGGAGGAATGCAATCCACAAAGAATCCTGAGTCCTGTATTAGGTTCACATAGAGAAAGATTGCAAGCAAGATTGACGTTTGCAATGCTGTTCCAGTCATCAACCGTCACTGAATCCAAAGCATGGGGTCCTGATGACTGAGGTCTAATATTTGCAGGAGGTGGGTGTTGTTGACAACAACGCAGAAATCAAAGGTGAGCTGTCCACTTGCACCTCCCCCATTGGAAAATTGTTTTGGAATGTCAACGGTGCTACCCTTGCACAAGCATCTTCCCCTGCTTCCTCCTGCAATTGGAATTGGAGTGCCTTGCATGAGTGCTACGTGAGCCTGACAGGTCATTTGTGCCCTCACTTGCTTGATGAACACCTCACATGGTCTGTCATCGCACAGGCAATGACGAGGAAGAGGACGAGTGGGAGGACGCCTAAAGGCATGCACAACGAATGCATGGCTTTCGACCTGATGCAGCTTCGACCAGCCACTGCAGCCTTCAGAGGTTGAAGCAGTGCATGTCCCACCTGCAGTGCTTGTTCAAGGCCGTTTAGAATATGGAGATGTGATGTTCGCTTGTAGATCAGGGGGTGGGGTCGTTGGGGTCCATGTGAACAACTGTTACGAACACGCTGAATCCGGAGCTCGGGAACGCGCAGCTATTGCACATGTTGCTGACTCCGACATAGCGTGAGATCGCTTGCGTCGTCTTCTCATCCTCGCTCTCGCTATTCTTGTCGTCGCAAATCTCCAGCGTCTGTCACAAGTGACCTTATTCCTCGGCTGGAATGGCCGAGGGCGATGGGCAGCCATTATTAAGCCCGCAAAAAGATCGACCTGTCCGCAAGAGCATTCGCAGGGTCCAGGAATCACTTTCGGAGCAGACCCCGTCCGTGCTGCTACTCCTAGCGCTGATTTTCGGCGTTGTCGCTGGTGTAGTGGCTTACGTGTACAGCAAGTGAGTACAGCAGCTGCACCGTGTTAATACACTCATCTTGCTGACAATTTTACAAGTCGCATCACCACCAGCAATTGCAACGCTATCTTACTACTATCTTGCATGAGCCTTCGACAGCGTTTCGACCATGCTTGCATCATGGTCCTCTTTAATGGTAATGCAATGGATTGCAGGTATTTTGAGCTTCTGCTTTGGGTGGTTTGGGAACTGCTTCCGCAAAAGGTTGTGCAGCCACTTTTGGAACGCAGCGCTCGCAACCACAGCTGGTTTCCAGCGACAGACAAGGTTCTGCGCACAGAGCACGCTCATGATACTGGACACTCAGTACAAGATATATTTGCGGCTGTGGAAGATGTCTTCTCCAAAAAATTTCATGCTGTGGCATCGATCCCAAAGATATCATTCCTCCCTTCACGAGGTGGCCAAAATCTGTAATGGGAATTCATGATGGCCAATGCCTGTTTCAACCGCGAATTCCCTTTCCCAAAACCATGCATGATTCTTGCACCCCTGTGTGCTAAGTGAGCTGAAGTCATTCTGAGCTGATGGATTTCAAGCAAGAAAATTATCCATGACTTCATATTGTTTTTCTGGCCGTTGTCCTGCGGTTAGAGAATCCCTCAGCAGCCAATGATCTCAACAGGGGGGCTCTGCCTCCACCTTGCAAAGCCTGTCATTTGTCATTGTTGTGCCAAATAACTGATATTTCCATGCCTCAGGTGGCATGGGTGTACACGGTGGTGGTGGCTGTGGTCTTTGGGGGTCTGGCAGGGCTGACTCAGCGGATCCTGGGATCCCCGGGCGATCTCCCAGAGACCATCAAATACATCCACAAGTGTGGCGCCATTCCCGCCAGACAGGCACCTTCCATGTTCATCTGCTCCGCCTTCAGCATCACAGCAGGTCATTGCCACACTACCTCCATCCTCCTCCTGCGGCTAAATCTGCCAACAATTGCTGGCACCTCACATTCTCAAAAGGCAGTGCAACATCCATCCATACCAGTTGTGCTAGATTGGTTTCCAAGGATCACCTGCAATCTTGGAGAGGCCCAAATCTGCTGCTCTTCCAGATACCTGATCACTCTGCCTCTTTGCCTTTGCCACCTATTGGCTGCCTTGTCTCATGCGCTCCCATCTAAGAAGTTGATGTTTGTATTATGGGCCTCATCCCTTCTGACACTCCTGCATGATCATCCCCCCCCCCCCCCCCTCTCCCCCGCCGACGCTGCAGAGCCCGGCTCTTGACTGGCAGCGATGCTGTGTGCAGGCGGCAGCCTGGGTCCGGAAGCGGCGCTGCTGTCCCTCTGTGGGGCAGCTGTTAGCTGGGTAGCCAAGAAGGGGCTGGGTTATCGCAACAAGCAGCTCAGGAATTGTGCCATCATGGGAATGACTGCCGGCCTGGCAGCTTTCTTTGGGGTCGCTCTTGGAGGTAGGGTTCCTCCTTTCTTCTCTCCCATTTCCTCGCCTTCTCCTCGAGCCAGGAGTCCTGGCCACTGCTTCCAGTATAGTGCGATCTGTGACAGCAGCTCTGATGACACTATCTATTGGCTCTTGCGTCATTTCGACTGCCCTAAAGCTAATTCAATGAGACACAAAAATGTATTGCAGGGTCGCTCTTTGCACTGGAGGTCCTTCATCGACAAGGGCTGCAGTTCTTTGAGATAGCTGTATTTGGCATTGCATGCGGCACGATTTGCCTGGTCGTGTACCGCGGGCTGTCCCACATGCCGTTTGGGCAAGTCTGGACCTTTCCCACCCCCTTCCCCGTGGTGGACTTCAGACACGTCCTTGTGGGTGAGTGCCTGGGCACCGACTGCCCCTTAAAGACGGTCCATCCTTTTCAGATGACTGACAGACCTGGAGGCAATCTCCAGTGCTTCATATGTCTGGAGTACCAAATTTTGTTGTCAGCCAATGCCCTTCTGCCCCAATGCTATTTTTCGTACAGGTCAGAGGCGTTATGCACGCAAGATGTTCCGCTGCACGGCTAATATCATGTGTTCATCTCAGCTGAACTAGTCTCCCCCCACTTGTAGATGCTCTCAGTATGCCCATGACATTGATTGGTGGATTGTTGCAGGGGTCCTTATCGGTCTTGTGGGTGCAATCATCGCTGTCCTCTTCATGCAGCTGCATAGAAATCTCAACCGAGTGCTGCTTAAAATTGGGTTCCATGTGAGTTCCCTGCTGCCATCGCAGACATGGCACTTGATCGCTGCCAGTCATGCCCAAAGTGTCTACGAGAAAAAGTGTGTACCCTAAGGTTTAACAAATCCCCTTAATTTTTGCTTGCTCGAAGCTCGCCTGTGTTCCGGAAAGAACCCAAAAAATCCAACAGGGACAAGATACATTCACAGAATGCGTTCAACAACGGGGGTTTGAGGATCACATCCAGATCTTCAAAATTCAGAGTTTGTGAAAAGCAAACTTGAAATAGTTACAGGGCAAGAGAGCACTTCAAAAGCATGGCCTCAGCAGGACACACAGACGGACGGCCTATGAGACACCTCCTCATACCCTATATGTTTGTCAAGACTGATATTGCCGATCGTTGACAAAGATTTGAGGATCTGAGAAATGCTTGGCTTGGTAGGAGCACCATACTCCGGTGAGGAGCGGGCTGCTGGGAGGGCTGCTGGTGGGGATTCTGGGGGTTTTGGTGCCCCCCACCATGTTCTGGGGGGAGTACGAGATCCAGACCCTGGCAGACCCCATGCATCGTCCACTACCCCACATCTGGCCCTCTGGAGGCATCCATGGCCAGGAACCGTTTTTGGGAGGCCATTACACCGCTGGTGCGCCTACCCTCCGTCCCATGTTTTCGAGAAAAGTGTAGTTCAATACCTCTGCACATGTAGTTATTGCTCCAGCTCACAGTTTTATTGCTTTGGACTGTCAACTATCGGGCCCCGTACTCCGGTACCCCTTGCCTTTCCAGAATACTATGCTACCACCTCCTAGCCCTCCCACACTCCTCCCCCTGATCTTGTCAGACACACCCTACACTCGGTAGAGCCAGACCTCTTGCCTATTGACGGCACTGACACAAGCATCCATCACAGGCTGGTATGTTGTCATCGCGGCAGTAAAGCTGCTGGCCATCAGCATCACTGTGCTGTCGGGTTTCCGGGGGGGCTTCATCTTCCCCCTGTTCCTGGTGGGTACCAGCCTGGGGAGCGCCGTCACAGGGTTCCACATCCCCTTTATTTCCGGCCTGCCGCCTGTGCTGCTCGCCATGTGCTTTGCAGCCGGTAAGCGCCAATCAATTCACTCCTCTTAAGAATTCAGCCACAGCTGTGACTGCTGAGTAGTGGAAGATTGGGTTCGATGCACAAATCTGTGTGTTGAGCCCCCTGTTCAAGAGTCCCTTGTCTCACTGGGGGAAGTTGTTGATAGGTCTCAGCTTTTGCATCTTTTTGATGATCAGTTCAAGTTCAGTATAATGCACCCTTATGATTTGTGGCGCAGGGTTGAACACTGCCATTACCCGCACTCCCCTAGCCACTCCCCTCATCTTGTCTATCCTGGCAGGAACCCCCCAGGTGACTCCTTGCCCCTTTCTCCCCGCCACAAATCCGACCCTGCAATCCAGCCTCCCTCTCAAACCTGAATCAAATTGATCGGCCTCAAGGTCCATCACTTTGCTGTTTACTTCATTTTTTTGTTTTTGAACATACATCAAACATCAAATTCATCCGTGAGAGGTGTTTGAGGAATGCAGCGCAACTTCCTGAGCCTCCATCGCGCATGCCTCGTTCACACAATAGCTTGCAAGCCCAATGACAGGAGTTTTGAATGCTGTTCGGGGAACGCGCTGTGTTGCTTTGTCGAAGCGTTCACACGCGATACTGGTCGCCTCCAGAGATCCCTAGCACATACCCGACCCCACACAAGATGCTCCGCAGTGGAACAGGTGTCGCTGCTGCAGGTGACCGTGCCGTGTTTGGCGGCCTCCATAACATCACTGTTTGTCACCCTCCATCTGCCCTTCATCAAGACGCAGCAGGACCGCACGGACTTCACATTCCACGAGGTCATCCCCCGTCCTCCGCGCCCTTCCATGAGCCCTGCTCCGTTGGAACCAGATGCTTACGTTTGGTGGGGACCGATCATTGTCCAGGTTGGAATGCCATGGTAGCCACGTTCAATGTTTGAAACTGATCCTAGGTTCCGATTCACTCAGCCGACAGGTCTTCGCCTTTCCTTCTCAACCCCGGCATTTGCCCTGTGATGAAGTTCTCTTCTGCACCCAGTGAACGGCTGACAATGAGAGAGGACGAAATCAGCTGGCGATGATTGGATCCAGGGCTGGCAGAGCTCAGCTGAGCTGAGGCGCCAGGAATGTGTCAGAGCGGGGTCCATACAAGCACATGTTCATTTGATACAACTAATCTGTCGGTTCTGTCTGCAGGTTGTTCTGTACGACGAGGAAGGGGACGCGTTTGCTGTGGCCTCCTCAGACATGCACCCGCTGTCTAATGCCGATGCCGAGGTACTGCGTTCCCGCACCAACAGCCTGTCTCCGGAGGAGCATACAGGGGAGCTGCCTGCCGTGGGAGGCATGTGAGTCATGGGTGTGGGTGGCCAAAGACCGATGGTGTATCATGGAGGCCGGCCAATAGGTAATCATGGAAGCCGGCGGATTGTGCAGGAAGTCTCCCTTGCATCATGCACAATCTGCTGGCATGTTTTCTGAAAGGTCGGCGGGGCTGGAGGTCGCAATTCTGCTGATTGATGAAGGAAGGAGCTTTTCAAGAGTAAAGAGGAGTTGATCTTTGCCTAGATTTCTCCACGTACAATTCAGGGCTTTTGAGGATAAGTGGCTTCTACCAAGCTATGGATCACCGCCAATCCCGGCATCCATTGTGGAGAAGCACGTAATTGTATTTTGATTGCTTGCATAGTGTTTGTAGTACAGTACAGTAGTATAACGTGAAATGCCAAATATGCAATATGGTACACTGGGCAAACCATCACCCAAAAGAGACTGTCTGCTGACACCTGAGGCGCCAAAGGTTACTGTTGCCACCATGAGCTCCCAAGTCAATACTATAAGGTGATGCTAGCATTGTTTGAACTTGAATTTGCATCACTGATCATGATACCTCTTTGATATAAAAGGACGTAGTGCCTCATTACGAGGAAATTGCCTCACATGCATGATTCACATATTGATGGGATGCGATGATTGTGAGGAGGTTTCCCGTTTCGAATCTGCCCTAATCTCGGTACCCTCGTTTGGCTTTCTCGGATGACTTATTGCTCTGCGTCTCATATGTGACTTGCAAGGAGAAGTGACGAAGTATCATGCGGTTTTCGAGACAGTACAGCTTTGCATGCCACTTGCAAACCCAGGACCTCCTTTAATGTAATTTAATATTATGCGCTGTTGAAGCTTCTCAGGGCATCGGTGCCTGCATATGACTACCGAAAGGGCAAGTTTTGCGAGTCAAAGTAGGGCTCGGCATCTTAAAACTTCAAATTGGTATGCTGCTCTTGCGCGGGTACAACGTATCTTGTAAACGCTCATTTGCGCCATAATCAGAGTGACGATTCATTGAGATTTATGATAGTATGAAGCACCGCATGGCATGAGTGTTCCTATAAAATCCTGATTCGTGAACACTGATATTGTGTAATGAGCTCAAAGAGAGAGTAATGTCAACAGATCTGTATTCGTCACCCGTGTCAAATTTTGTGGAGAACTAATCCAAACATACACAGGCAAAAAGTCCACCAATCTGCATGTCTGTGGCAGAGCGCATCAGACAATGGGGCTGGAGAAAGGGCTCTTGCTCAAGAATGCCAATGACATGGTCTGGCTGCCTTTGATATAGATGCGTCCAGAATTTTTGTGGGGTTGGAGCTGTGGTGTCAGCGACAAGGAGGTGAGACCCCTCAATTCAGAACTACCCTGTAAAGCATTCCTTACCCGTTTTCTCTTAATTGCTTGCCCTGTATTCACTGGGGTGCAATTCACATTTATTGTATGTTCCCCTTCCACTCCATATTCCTTCGTGCTCCCCATAGCAACACTCCATAGGATGAGATATCAGTCGCATATTACAGTAAAGGACAGGGAGCCAGGGACACCCCCGCTCATCTTCACAAAGAAGACACTTGATGGGCATCTGTACAAGTCCAAAATTGTGATCCACATGCATTAATAGGTCAAGGAGGATGGGATCAAATCACACTCAAGACCATGCTGGATTCGCTTGCCCTTTTTTGGCAATTATATTTCTTCGAAGCCAATCATATATCGGCAAAGTCCGCAACTTCCTGTATGTATTGTTGACCACCCAGCAACCGTGTTCATTTGCTCTAGGAAAGCAGCTACCAGAATGTTATTGCCCCCTCCGCAGGCACTGCCCATATTTCCAGGAATCTCAGTCCAAGGTTTGCCTTCAGGTGCTTCAGCATGGGTGGCCAGGGGTCTGTTTTGGAGACTCTGTCTTGGTGGCCCTCCCCTCGGCAGTTGTGGCGCTGTACCTGCTGGCCCTCCTCCTTTATTATGGCGCCACCCAGGTAGCTTCACCCTCTCGGAGGGAAAGGAACATCTGGGCTGAGATTGCTGTCATAAAAGTATGCGTGCAACCTGGCATAGTGCGCCCAACTTTCCTCCCCAGTGCCGACATTTTCTGTACTTCTTGGAGACAGTACGTAGATGAATGGAGGGCTGCAACTCATCAAATGTCAGCTTGCATCAGATTTTGGGTGCTGCATTTCCTGGCAGCAGCATCTTTCCCCTCCTCTAATTAAAGGATCCCTTCACCCTCCCAAGTCCTACTGTCAGGCTGTCAGGGAATATCAGCGGCAAGTAGATATCGGTTTCTCTCTCTGTAAGTCAGTGCACATCTGCAGTCTGCTGCAAGAATGGACAGTCTCACTGTGTACCGTGAGCCAGGAATGCTTAAAAAAACAATATAACAAGCACATCTTAGTTTCCTTGATAACATTCCTGGTGATCAATGAAATCCATCTCAGGCGGTTGGAGGGATGGCTCTCTACTTTGTACATGGTAAATTAGTGATATTGCGGATCATAGCACCAAGGCGGCTGTGCGCAGAAATCGTCGATCTGGAGGAGGGGTCCCAGCCCGCCCCAGAACAGGGTGCAGCGCTTCTGCCTGCTGCAAGTCGTGGCGGCGCTGATCATCACCTGCTGCCTGGCCCACTTTGCCGTGGACTGGAGCCACGCTCGAAAGGCCGCCCTGGTGGAACTCCTCAAGACCAGGTCGGTTTCTACTCCCCCCCCCCCCTTTCCATCCCACACCCATCCATTTCTCCCTATCAGGCATCCATCGGGTTCTTTGCAAAAGTAGGTGGCTCTTTCTATGTTTCCTCAGGAATTTCAGGCAATCATAAGTGGGGAACACACCAACACAATGTGAGCATCCTCTTTTCTAACGGATGTCTGACAGTGTTGATGTCGCTGAATGAAATAGGTCGTCTCCTCTCAGCCAGGCTTCTGGCAGCGAAGGAAGTAGACAAAGCACAGAGCTCTGCCCTTCAGTTCCCCTCTCCCGCCCCCTCCTTCTCCACACGTAAAATTCTCACCAGTCCCAGCTGAACAGTGCTTGCTGTCTGCTGAGCGGCACCTAGGCCATGTGACTACCTTGCCCTCTCTCCCCTGACAATTCTTCACCCTATGCAGACCGCATTCGGCACTGGCCACGGGTTGCAACGTGGCGGCGTGGGGGCTGTCTCTCCTGCTGGCGAGCCAAGTGCAGGAGAACAACAAGGACCGCGTGCCTGAGGGGTTGGTCGCGTACGGCTACCCCACCCTGGCTGCGTGGCTGTTGCAGGCCGCCTGCAGCTGCGTGACAGCTTCCTCCCGCATCCTAGGCCCGACTTTCAAGGGCACCCGGGTGCATCACGCCAAGGCGAGCACCTGAAGCCCC
>QAXI01000412.1:969367-981977 GCA_004335615.1 Chloroidium sp. JM
GTAGGGTTGGGGGGATTGTCATTGGTCTCCTAGTGTCATGAGCGTGACTATGACTTTCTGTCCACAGAAATCTGGATGCAGATGCAGATTTCTTGTAGCTGCTCAAGTGCCATAACATAGCTGTGATATTGCAGCGGTTCTACCAGCAGACCTCTCGGGAGGTGAGGAGGCTCAGCAGCATCTCCAGGTCCCCGGTCTACAGTGGCTTCTGTGAGGCGCTGGAGGGGCGGGTCACCATCCGTGCCGCGGGGCAGCAGCAGCGCTTCTCGCGCATGAACGAGGATGCCCTGGCCGTCATGCAGCAGACCACAATCGCCGGTTCGCCCTGAATCCATATCTGGAATTTCTCATACCAACCCAGAAAATTTTCCATTGTAGAGTTAGAAGATTTATAATTTGATTGTTGCTGATTCCCTTCCCTCCTGATCGGCCTTCTCAGTCCTAATGCTTGGCCCTCTCCTGTCTGTTATCCACAGGCACAGCTGTCATGGTTAATGGCATCTGCAATATTGACATGATGGCTTACTAATTATTGGTTCTGTCCGTGCCTTTCTTTTATCACAGCATGTGTCAAAAGAGGCCTCTTGACAAGAAGTTCACCGGACTGTCAGCACTGAATACATGATAATTTTGCCAAGAAGGAATTGCATTGAAGTGAAGGCTGTAGCATGAGTACCAAGGGCAGATGGTGAGATGTCATGGCACGTGTTCTGATTGCATCAGCGGCTGCACAGGCGTGGCTGTGGCCCAGTGGCTGGCAGTGCGTCTCCAGATTGTAGCTGCGGTCTTGGTGACTGTCATTGGTCTGCTGGCAGTGCTGGACAAGGATGGCTGGCTGCCTCGCATCACCACCCGCAGCCATGGGTAATCATTTTCTTCCCCCTCGGCAGTGAAACCCTGCTTCCCCCTCCACTGCCTGGTACCGCAGAAGCTGTCGGGCTTGCTGGTGATGGTGTGGTGCCCTTGCCCTGTTAATAGCAAAATCTTCAAAACCTGCAAACAAGGCTAGTAGCAAGTGTTGGGTATCCTGCAGGGGTAGGGCAGGCCTGGTGGGGCTGAGCCTGAGCTACGCGCTGCCCATCACGGGGCTGCTAAACGGCCTGCTGACCGCCTCCGCGGAGACAGAGCAGGAGATGGTAGCTGTGGAGCGCATCTCGGAGTACTGCAACCTCACTCCCCAGGTCCGCATTCACTTTTCCCGGGAAGATTTGCACCTTCGACGATTTACTTTTTAAGGAGCAAGCAAGGGGTTGCAAATAGGGTTGTTGCCCCCAAAAACATCTCAACAGGAGTACTAGTATTAATGGCTTGCCAATTGACCTTTATCCTGTTGGAAGTTGATGTTCTGAAGGTGCTCTTTATGTGGACAAAAAAGTGATCATTTGCAACGGGTACAGGTAAGATCAGGGTTGTACCCACATAATCCTTTTGATATTGGTTCTTTGCTTGCACGCACTGGTCTGGCTCAGGGCAAACTGCTATTTTGCTGTCTGTGTATCCCATTGCTGCGGCTCAATTTGTCATCCCACCCCTCGACATCCTGTTGCTGATATGGTTCAGTGGTTTCTCTGTTGCAGGCGGATTCGTTTCCCCCTGGATCCCAACACCCTGTCGCCAAGGCAGAGGCCCGACCCCACCTGTGTGGCCTGGAGGAGACGTGGATGAGCTTCGGCCACGTGGTGCTGCGGGGAGTTGGGCTGCGCTACTCGCCCGAGGGACCCTGGGCGCTCAGGAGGGTGGATCTGGAGATCCAGCCAGGGCAGACGGTGGGTGTAGTGGGCCGCACAGGTGGGTTTCTGTGGCCCGCAGTGAAGGTGTGAAAGAGTGGTGATGAAAGGGCAGGGACGCTCGCCTAGGGCTTTCTGCGAGGATTTGCTGCGGGTTTCACGCCTCCCTCTACATGCTTGCCTTTTAGTTTTTCTCGATGATTTGCAAGGCCTGTAGTGGAGTATGTCACCTGTGTGGCGGTAGGTCGGAGCAACAGTGTTCACAGAGTTGTGCGCATTCCGCCTTGCATTGTCATACCGATCTTTGGCGTACAGAAACAATTGGGGACGTGGAGAGTCTAAGACAGACTGTGTGGGGCAAACTAAGAGGGTGTGAGGAATTTGCAGTGTGTGATGGGAAATGCAAAGAGCCTGGCACTGAGTAAGCAGGGCGAGAATCATATGGGCTATGTGGATTTGCAGGGGCAGGGAAAAGCAGCCTGGTGAGCCTGTTGCTGCGGCTTTCGGAGTGCACTGAGGGGGACATCATCATCGATGGCCTCAACATCAGGGAGGTGGGCCTGCGCAAGCTACGGCGAGCCATTGGACTCGTGCCTCAGACGCCCTTCCTCTTCGACGTGAGTCACCCTCCGCCACCACCTACTAGCTGACTTGTCTATTTCCTAGGATTGCCCCCCCCCCCTCCCCAGGGATCTGCGTCTTCCTTCAATTGCATGCAGGATCAAGGAGAATCATTGAGCCTCAAGTTGATTACTCATCATGGGTGCCTTCCCAAGGCCACCTGCTATCCCTGTGCAATCCCCAAAATGCTTCCTTACTGAGCTTCTTTATTCTGCAAAAATAGATCGGGCATCTGTTTGCGTATCAAATCTCGAGCAGGTAGGGGGCAACAGGAGATATAACATGGTCGAATGTACCGTTCTTGAGTCAAAGAATTCTGCGTACCTCAGGCCTGGCCTGGCCAGCCTCCTCTGCGCTCTCCCCCATGCTTGCTTCAGATCCTGGCGGCTGGTCAGCTGGAGAAGCTGGAGCATCGGCTGCCAGGCCGCGGGACTGCACCTCCGATGTTGCTGGCGGTCCATGCTTCACCCCGTCCTGGCGCGCATTGCTTGGCTCACAGGGGTCCTGGGAAAGCAGGACAGGCTTTCGAGGAATTCCCTTGCACGCCAGTTCTCAAAAATTTGTAACTGTGGCATGATGTCCCACTTCTGGATCGAGCAGCCAACTTGGAGTGTCGTGTGGGTGACAGACATTAGGTGGTGGACAGGAAAGCTTGGGCAGAGGACAGATCATCCGCCGTGTCTCAGAGAGCTGAAAGACAACCTGTTCAAGACTGCTACCCAGACCAGCTCTTTTATGTCTGTTCCGATGACCTGGACCATGTGAAGAACGTACACACATCAAACAGAACCAAAGCCCGTGTCCAGAAAACGACACTTGACAACCCACCTTGCGGACCCAGCCGCTACCCCTCGGGCGAGGGGGCTTGCCGATTGCTGGTGCTGTGGGCAACACCCCTGCCTTTGCTGCCGAGGTTTCCGCCGTCACGAGGGGGGCTCCCAGCCTGTCGGCCGGGGGCTGTGGCGCAGAATCGCCCCGTGCCAGCGTGGGTGGTGCGGCCCCCTTGGTCATGGATCCCCTGCCATCTGCCGGACGGGCTGCCGCATCCCCCTGGGTGAACAGGAAGCTGCTTGCAGCAAGAAACATTCAGCGGGACCGGAAGATACCTGCTTTTGTGAGCTTGTTACCACAGCTGACTGAATTTTGGCCATGATCTCTGGGTGAAGGACCTTTCTGCCTGATCTGGGCATCAGGCTCGAGGAAAGGTCAGAAATGGTTTGCTGTGCCGTACTGCATGGACGATTGATCTCTTTGAAAGAGAGATAAGCATAAGCAAAGGTTTCTCCGCAAGCTTGGGCACGTGACACGTGAGGGAGTGGCTGAACAGACGAGAACAGAAAACCAAATTCTCTGGCAAAGATCTGTAGCAAGGTTCACATCGAGTGCACCTGAATGACCCGGGGGTGGATAAGCTTTGCAGGGGGTTTCTTTCAAAGACAGTAAGCAGAAACACCCCCCCCTTCAGTCCTTTGCCCTGTTTTCAAAGGCACATCAAGGCAGTATTCCGATTTTCGAACACAATGGCCAGACCCCAGTGCTCCCTTCCCTCCGGCGGCCTGAGGCAGTCCAAAACATCTAATTGATGGACGAGAAATGCCTCACCGTCAGGCGCGGCTTCTTTTGGCTGCTTGTTTTGCCTTTCTTGGTGGTACTGTCGATCTGGTGCCTCTTCTTCTTTGCACGCTGCAATTAAAACCAATTGCTCTTTGGCGCAGTCGCAAAGCAAAGTTCTGCGATCATAACAATTGATCATTGTGCATTTGTGCAACCTGCTGTGTACCACGGCACGTCTGACCAATGTGTGTACAGAAGCGCTTCCCCGTTCCTTCCCAATTGCTGTCAAGAACATGGCGACCATCCTACCGCTGTTGCCAGGCACCTCCACTTCCTGAGGCACCTCAACTTCCTGACGCCCACTGACAGATGATTGACTTACTGTGAAGAATGTATGGCTGAGCCTCTCAAGATACTCCTCCTCTCCTTCTCCTTCTGCTTGCATATAGGGACGCCATGCCTCCCTGGAACAGACGGAGATCTTGAGATCACACATTCCTAGATCTTATGCCCCCCTGCACTGTATCGAAGCATGATCCAAAGGCAAGTTTTGGTATTGCTTGCTTCTTCAACAAGCATGTCAATGAGCAGGACTGGCATAATTCAATCCTCGGAAACGGTCTAAAATCCATGCCTACTTTGAGCTGTACAAAGAGCAGGCGTATAGCTTTTCCCCGTCCTGCCCCTTTCCTCCTCCTCCCCCACTTTCCCCATCCCAACACAGACAGTTCACAAGGTGACAATGATGAGAGCGTAGCCATAATTGTGAATGAAAAGGTGACCTCAGAACTATAGAGCGGACACTGTCAGCAGAAGTAATCATGAAGACGATGCTCTGTCAGGAGAAACAAAAAGACGCAGTCTTAGGAAGAGGGAAACACCTGTTGGCACCATAATTTTTGAGGACCCTCGCAACAACTGCGTTGCGGTCTGTGCTCTTCAGCCCATCCTTACCGCAATCAAACACGATGTATGGGTGACCTTTCGCCCCCTTGCGCTCGAAATGGCAATTAGACGGAAGCCTTCCGATCGTGTCTGCATCAGCTGCAGAGAAGCAAGACCTTCAGGCTGCTGCGCTGCATGTCGTTTTGAGCGCCACCTACCAAATGAAGAGGTGCAGAATGCAAGCGTAGGATGCTGTCGCCAATAAAGCTTTCCCCTTCTTCTGAAGCTGCTTCACCTAGACATAGATTGCAGAGGGTTAAAGCCATTTGGCAGCAGCATTCTGCAGAATTCAGGTTATTTTATATTTAAGAGCCGTCGTCTGGACCCTTCGGCACAACTCAACGCTCTCAATGGGCACACCCCGGGGGGAAGGGGGGGCGGGGGGGTTGGATGCTTATACCGGGCTGTACCTGTTCGTGGTGGCTTCCTCTCGGCTGTTGCCTTGCCCTTTGTTCCATGCCTCTCTTCCTGCACCACACAACACAGCTCAGCTAAAAGAAAAATCGATAACTTGGGCGAAAAGGTAAACATAGAGCCATAATGCATTTGCACATCACAGGGCACCCAGGCATCTCTTCACCAAAGAGTGAGCTGCGTTGACAGCACACACATGTCGCTTCATTAGATATTATGCCCTGGATTGTAGTGCCACACGCGCTGCCTCACCTGTGGCACTCCCTCCAGCTCATCCTGCTGCTTCTTCCCCCAGATCCCGTCCATGTGGTGCAGACTGCCATGCGCCTTCCAGTACTCCAAAACCCGAGTGGTGAATTCCTTCGCGGTGATCTGCAGATAGGTCATGTCAGCTGCAACAAGGGGCAGAATACAGCAGTACAGCACATCAGTACTCAAACACCAGCAAAAGTCCACATGAGGCTCGGCATCCACTGCCACAGGGTGTCAGATTGAATATGCATGAACGTTTGCCCTCAGCAGAGGCTGTTCTTTGTAATTTGCTCGTGGACCATTCCAAGGTCGGCGCACCGGACAAGGCCATGCATTCTCAAGAGAAAACTTTGGCTGCCCAGCACATCTGCTGTGCTGTAATCAGAAGCCAATTGTCACAGCGGTATGCTTGTTGACACAATACTAGGCAGCATGATGAGAATGCCGCTGTCTCTGCTCCTTGGGCTCTCCAATTGCAGAAGCTTTTGGCTGAATGATGGCCTTCATCACCCGAAAAATCTTGTCAAGGCCACTACAAAGGGTCTGCAGGATTGGTATCTCTATCAAGGGCATACCTTGGGCATGTAGGTTGACTTGCAGCTTGCCAAGGGCAGCAGGAGTCCTGAAGAAGTCCCACCACCCCTTGTGGGATGCCTCGCTTTGTACACAGCTTGGACCTTGCTGGCGGGAATTCTGGAGTCCAGCTTGAGTCCCTCATATAAAATCCTGATTAACTTGACACTTTGCTTGGAGAGTGTGGTCGCAGAGTGTGTCGCGGAATTTACAAATACGCACTGCAGCAGTCCATCAAGGTCTGGACCGAAGAGCACCAAACAAGCACCGCTTTCTTTGTCCTTGGTGGTGTGTATGATATCCTTGTACTTGCCAAGAATGTGAGAATTTGAGTGAACAGCTTTGCACCACTTCTCGTAAAAGCTCCCTATGGCGTCACTTTTCAGAATGGTCTTGGAATCATCTCCTTTCATTGTCGCTGCGACTAGCTCCTGTCTTTCGGTTTGCTCGAGAACTTCATGAGTATGGCATTTCCTCCTCGATTTTGAATGTACCGAGTTATCGGTAACTGACACCTCTCAAAATCTTTCATGGCCTGGCTAATCAATCACTCTACTGATCAGGTATCTGTCTCTGCTGAGAAGCGACAACAGAGCTGTACAGGTACACCCAAGTTCATACACCATAATGTACACCAGCGCATCATTTGTTTGAATCTGCCACTTCTTGTATTGATCCGTAGGACAGCACGTTGAATAGCTTCCTGAGGTCCTTGTGGCGGGGCCTTCTGATTGACACCCCAGCCCTACGCCAGCGTGGGTCTTTCCTTGCAATGGGAACATCCACACCCGTTCCAAACAGCAGGTTGAAGCAGCGCACATCGCCGCTCATGTATGCCTGCACCAAGCCTTGCCATGGAAATACTGTGTGGCAGGCAACGTGTATTCAAAGAAGACAATGCAGCTAATAGACCCCTTTCCATCCCAACATTCTGCCTCCACCCTTGAACTTGAATACACTGCAATTCTCTACTACCAAACTTGGCAATACTCTAATACCAAACTTCATGTCTGGACTTTGTCCACCATAATTAATCAGTTTGACAGACATTCAAGGGTCAGAGATACAGAGCTCGGTGCACAATCGTTACTACTGCAGCTCCGTTTAGAAATCAGAAGAGCAGGTGGAGAAGGGTCCGAGTCGATCTGCGCGTGCTGGTGCAACTGCTACTTCTGCTTTCTTCTCAGCCCAAGAAAATGCATTCTTCGAGATACAGAGCAAAGGGTACCTCTGATTGGCAATCATGCTTGCAGAAATGCTTGTACACTCACATCAAATATGCCTTGCAGGGTGTTGTAGACAGACGCACGTCTGAGTGGGCCAGTTTACCTGGCTGCAGTCATTGATTCTGTCTTTCCAAGCTAGCAGCTTAGCGGCGGCATCCCCAAACAGTGTTTGGGTCTCCCTGACACGCAGCTTGCCTCCTACGCTCCTCCCAGGTCCTCCACTGCACCAATGAAGCCCTGTGTATGCTCACTTGGGGGCATGAAGTGGTCTCAATCGGTGGTGGCGAATAGTATCAATTTTTTTCTGCCCCGTGTGGTGGCTCCCAGATAGCCCATCCAGCTCTGATGGTGAGCTTAAATCTGATTGCCTTTCTGCAGAACCATTGCCAGCCATGGACTACTCAGACCGCCTTCTTTTGGAAACCACTTTGCAGACCGCTGGACTTTGCAGAGATAATGATATGAATGGCACAGATGCAAGGAAATTGAGTTCTTGGATGACAGGCTGTCAATTCTGGTCTAACGATTCTGAACAGCATGCCCAGTACATGACACTTCGATTGCATGTCACCGGTTGAATTTGAAGCCCTGCCGTATACCAGGAACTCAACTCACCTTCTGAGATATTTCAACTGTGAACCGCCCTGCTGCTTCCTGACGGTGTATCCCGTTAGGACCTTGTGCTCTCTCAGCACATTCCCCTCCCAGAGGCCCAGGCAGGCAGAGTCGGCAGACAAAAGACACATGAGCGTGTTGCCCAGCTTCGTTCTGCCCTTCGCATCTGCACCATGGGCTCATCAACATCCATTCTTGGTTCCTCAAGATTGACACACATCATCGCGTCTTCAATGTGATGGGTGAAAAGAAATTGGCATATTGAGATGCAGTGTCTGTGCATGGCAGATATCCACTGCAAATTGGTCATTAGTGTTGCAAGTCGAAACAGCTTCACAGCTCTGCTGCAGCTGTGCTTGCCACTCTCCAGAATTGGATGGAGCTTTGTCGCCTAGTGGATTACTGCTGCCTTGTGACTCTACCCTCGTGATATCAAGTATGCCACCGCACCTGGCAATGTGGAATTGCAAGATCGCAGCGGAAGGCCCTCTGATTGTAGCCACTAGGGAAACCCACCTGTGATGCGCTGCAGCCAATCCTGGCCCGTAAAGGGAGTTGAGGGCATAACCAGTCTGGGCATCCGAAGCAGGCGTCGCTCGCCTGAATTACAAAATCAAACTCCTCTTATTGCAGGCATTCTGGTCCACCGGCTCCTGTTGCAAGCCGGAGCTGGCATCAGCCATTCTCTTGCGATGCAAGGTGCTTGGGGTAATTCTGGCTGTTGATCAAGAGATTGTTGGGCACGTGAGGCTTGATAGAAATGTATGCAACAAGATGCCAACATGGCACATGGCTTGTGAAGGTGTAGTCTTCGAAATGTTGACACCAATTGCATCAAGCTTCTACCTTGCTGGGAAAATCATTGGTTGTGGGATTATTTTTCGGGTGTCAGATATTACATGATTGCATATTCAGTCCTAAATGACTAAATCATTGTACATGAGCCTTAAGAGCGGAAGCCTCAATGAACTTGATGGTTTCTATGTATGTATGCTGCCTCTGGAATACTCTGGACAACGCAGAAGCAGCATAAGCAGTGCGTAGGAGGCAAACAGTACCTGTAAGCCGTCTACAGACAAACAGTCTTCTTTCCTCGTCCCAAGACACCACGCCCCTGTCAACTTCGATTCTCAGCATGTGAGCAGCCCGCCTCCAGTGAAATCTCTCACCACTGGAGGAGTCACTCTCAGCCAATTCTACATCCTGAATCACAAAGCGAGCCTCACGATCATTGTCCCTGCAGAGGCTTTGCATTTGACCCTGCGATATTACCCGACCTCCTCTTGCAAAATAGACCCGAACATGGGAATGCTCCTGTGACAACGTGCTCACAAGTGAAAGCTTTAAAGTCGGAGATGAAAAATGTGCCGGTGCACATCAACACATGTCATCATCATGATGCGAGATCAATTTCAGCACAAATTCACCAATTGCCTGATTTTTTTGCTCACATGTCTCGGCTGAATGCATGAACAGTACATTACAGTCGAGCACTACCCCGAAGTAAAGTACATGCACTAGAGATGGCGTCGAGACTTGCCTCCATATCACTTGTATCAGAGTCTGTCTCCTGCTGTCTTGGGAGAGTGGCTGCTATGAACTGATCAAATCGGTCTTCCAACAGCTTCTCTTTGGCCTTGGTGGCCTGCAAGCGTGCCAGCAATATGACAATGTGGGTCAGGAAAGGCTTGTGATTTCACTCAGAAAACAATCCTCAGGACAACGTGTCAGAAGAACAATGTCAGCAATCATGTTCTGACACGCAGCTAGACTGTGCCTGATTCCCTGCAATGATCGCTGACATTCCAAAGCACTGATCAATCAAGCATGTGAAATGTGCCATGTGGACATCAATATGTATGCATTCCTAATGATCTCAATGAGTGTAAACGCTAAGTAAAATATACTATACGACAGGCTCACCATTGTGCGCAGAAATGGACGTCCAGATGGCCAATACTTGAGGGCAAAGCAGTGCTTGCTGAAGGCACAATACCCTTTATGATGGCCCAACAGACTAAATGTTGAGCCTGACATAATCAGGTTGGACAATGCACCAGCTATTTTGCCCTTCACATGGTCTGAAAAGCACTTGTACTCACGAAGAGAAATGGTTGCCCTCTTTTACCATTTGACCCTCCAACGACAACCCCAAATTGATGTGTAAAGCATTCACATGTACATTACTATTATGTACAATCTGACTGTATGTAAAGCGCAATATTAATGGGCAGTGAATTGAGACTTGAAATTGAAACCAAACGTTCAAGGTCCAAGGATGACTCAGCAAACGCCAAGCTGAAGATCTCGAATGCGAAATTGCGCTAGATCCACCACCACCGGAAGCAGGATGATGGCCCTTCAGCAATCCGGAAAGGCTGTGGCTGGTCTCCCTCTATCATGCAATGCACGATTCGTTGCCAGGAAGGCTGTACCTCAGAGCAGTAACATCCCCCAAAAGGTGGGTTTCGCGATCCACAATCGGCTTTGTAACTAGCTGCGATCAGGCGATGGGTAGCAGGCAGATGTACAGTGAGCGAATGGTGAAAACTCGCAACCCTAGTTCAGCTTGAACGGTCAAGTGGGGAGCACTTCGCTCCGTATGCAACGTAAATGAAGCCAATTTCCTTCAGCAGAGGATGCACTCGAAGTATGTGGACTGCGCATTGGGACGAGCTGGTAATTGGGGCTGTTTACATGCGTACAGTACAAGATAAGAAAAGTGATTCGGGACATTTTGATGGGACGGTTGATGATTATCAGCACCGTGTCTATGACTTGCCTTCACTTTGCTTGTATAGATTTTGGGGGAGGACAGTGGGGATAAATAGTGGTGGTCTGTATCGGGCGAAGGTGGCAGATAGGTGCCTCCTTTCAGCTGTGACTCTCCAAGGTCACGCATACCTTGCAGATGCTTGGAAGACTAATCTAATAGCCAAAGACTTGGAGAAAGTATTGCTTCCAAGACCATGATGCAGCGAAATGATTTGACACTGCAGCTTGGGCTGGGTGGCTCGAACTTCTCGGCAGCTGTCAACAGGGGAGCCAGGGTAGAGCGGAGGGTTGCCGCCCAGCGTGTGGTGGCCAGCGCTGCTGCCAATGACCCAGTGGGAAAGTGAGTGCCGCTCATATTGGGGAGTCATGTCGATTCAAACGTTTCCTGGAGGGCATTGGCGGTTGGGGAGTCGGAGCTAGCTCCAAGGGGTTTCTCCCAGAGGAAGACAAACTTTCGGGATATCGCAGAGCATGGTGATGGGGGTTGGAGGCAGAACAGCAGGAATGGGAAGGGTGGTGTTTGCTTGTCATGCATTCTTTGAGTATGTTATGATTTTCATGCCGGAAGACAGGTCTTTGACACCAGCTTGCTGGGCTCATTCTGTACAGAAATCCTGTAGATGCAAAGTTGGGGGCCGGTGGATGGACGACTCAGGGACAGGTGGCGTTTGTCAACACCGCTTGTAAATGCTCCTGAGATAAAGAGGCCAGAGTAGCCTCGCGACAGCAAGTCCGTGCCGCAGTTAACGGCCGCATGCGACACACATTTAACAACTGGCAGGAGTACAGCACAATGCCTGCTCAAGGTTGGTATTGCTGTGTAGGGCTGATGCCAAGGCCGGGGCTGGTGGTGGCTTGGTCACCCTCACATACATCGGTCTCTGGTACACCCACTCCTCCCCTCCTACATATCAGAAGTAATTAGGGCACGAATCATTCGTACTGCTGTGTACCTGAGCGACTCTGCTCGAGTCACACCCCCCACCGTCCTTCCTGCCAAAAGCCCTCACTTCTTTTGCATGGAACCTTCATCCTCACCCTACCGAATTTTGATTTGCAGGTACGGCCTGAACATCATGTTCAACCTTTGGAACAAGCAGGTCTTCAACTACTTCCCCTTCCCCTGGACCGTGTCAGCAGTTCACGTTGTCGTGGGCCTGCTGTACTGCACAGCCTCCTATCTCCTGGGCTTCAAGAAGGCCTCCTTCGGCCGGGTAAACCTCCCCCTATATTCAGACTTCTTCCTCATGCCCTTGCTTCCCCCCTACCACAGCTCCCTTCCTCAGACCTGTGCAAGAAAATGCTCACCAAGCCAGTCTTTTTGTGATGTTGCTCATACCAATATGTTTTTTTTTTTCTTGTTGCTCAGAATTACACAAGTAGACCCCAAACAAACCCTTGTGGAACATTGGCTCCACTTGTGCCACCCCTAGAGCCTCATTTGCGCATCTTGTGCCCTCTGAGCAGTGTGCAATTGTACTGGAGGAAAGGCATGAGCCTACCTTTTGGGCTGAGATTGATCTCCCTCTCCATGCCCTAGCACTTGGCGTCAAACTTTCATTCAGCTCTGCTGCAAGATCGCAGGGTTCCCGCTCATTTAGTCCCAAGCGCTCAACGAGGTCTGTTCTACAGTCCATTTTCAGTCCTGAGCAAAGCTTGACCTGGTCCCTTCCAACTCTTTGCTCTGCATGCAGCCGATCAACAAGCAGGAGTTCACCAGCATCTTCTGGCCCGCCTCCATGCACGCCATTGGACACATCGCAGCCAACCTGTCCTTCGCAGCCGTGGCCATCTCGCTGACACACACCGTCAAGACCATGGAGCCGGTGTTCAGCGTCGTGCTGTCCAAGGTGCTGCTGGGGCAGAACACCCCCGCCCCTGTGCTGGCTACCCTGGTCCCCATCATGG
>QAXI01000412.1:988073-1013867 GCA_004335615.1 Chloroidium sp. JM
GGGGGGGGGGGGGGGGGGGGGATAGAACACCTGCCGAGGCGTTCATCAAGGAGCAGGGAACAGATGAAGCGTTTTGCTGTGGCCGTCACGAGCTGTGGGGGCGGAGGCAGCAGGGAGGCTTGCATGGCAATGCAGCCTTTGATGACCATGGCGGACTGCAGCGGATCTAGTACATCCACAAGCATTGCAGTGGCGCATTGCACGTATAGAGCCGCCACGTCCAGCCGGCAGCTCTCGATTGCCTCCACTGGAAACACCACACTCCTCTCCTCAAGGATGAGTAGGGAAGGGGAGGGGGAGGGGTGATGTAAGGAAGGTGGTTTGGGGAGGTGTGGGGGGGTGGTGTGGGGAGAGGTGGTGGGGGTTGGGACCGTCGTCACGGAATTTGGGAGGAAAGGACGAAATAGGAAAGGATTGACGAGGGGGAATGTAGACGTGCATCACTGCAATAATTGCCACTTTTAGGGCAGGCGCTCCAAGATACTGTATCAGGTAAACAGTCGGTGGTTTTTCCCCCTACCATTTGATGAACCAACAAGTTCTCCGTAAAACCCATGTCTGTTGAGCGCACCTAGCTCCAGGACGTTCACTTTCTCTGAATTGGTGCGGAGCATGTCCTCCAGAATATCCGAGCTGCAATTTGCTCCTACGGTCAAGGCTATTAGCTGCTCCTTTGTTTGGGTCCTGATCTCCCGCAAACTGCGCACCTGCTCTGGCCTCAACCCCAACTCTGCCTGCAAACCAGGCAGAGATCAGGTTCCTTCTATGATTATCCTTCCATGAACAAGCCCTCTCAGCCGCCGATCAACATGAGGAGGGATCAAACTCTTCAGCAACAAAACATGGCATGGGCTGCCATCTCAGCTTCTGTGCTATGATGACTCTGGGATGCTCCCGCGCACAACTGGCGATCGTGCTTTCGATAATCTTTGAATACTCCAGACAGATTTTGGACCTTCGTTTGTCAGAATGTTAGTACAGTTTCTCAATGAGTGAAGAGAAAGGGGGGAGTGGAGCAGATGAGAGGAAAGGGGGGGTTTTGCGGGGAGGGAGGGGGAGGGGGGGGGAGAGGTACCATGGTCTTGTGTACGACGCCCTCCAAGTGGACTGGGACCTTCCAAGACTCCCTGACGCCATGGAAGCGAGCATTGCAGGCATACGACAGGCATATGAGGCTGCTGAACTCGGCCTGCATGGTGGCCAGCTTTGCCTGCGCGGCCGCCACCTCCTCCAGACTCCTCAGGGACTGCAGCTGCACACAGCAGAGCCCGTTGAGCATCTGGGTTCCCGGGTTCGTGCCATGAACGTGAGATGCTCCACCGTCACGTTGGAAGCCTTGAGATGTAGGGCCAGGATCTTGGCCCTTCCCGAACCCCTATCCCCTCCCGTCAACCCTCAGCCCAAACTCCCTCATCTTCTATCCTCCTCCTCTTGCCACACTCACTCTGTATGTCATACCGCACTCAGTACTGTAATATAGAGCTAAACGCTGCAGATATCTGGAATTCCATGTTTTGCGATTGAACATCATATTTGCGATATATGAGTCAACTTGCTAACACGGTCTGAACTTTTTGGGTACTGCCACAATCAGACCACAGGATGTGACAAAAACAGGACTGGTCCAATCAGGCTATGAGCAGCTCCAATACATCCAAGGACAGATGTGAAGGACAGGGCATTCCATACCTGGCGATGCACATCAGTTGTTGTGGAACCAAGCAATACCAGGTACTCGGACAGGGGCTTCAACTCTGGGGGGCAGCATTCGATGTCCATGAGATTCAATAGAGGGCCCCTGTAGCAGGCTAATGCAGCGCACAGCCGGTCGATTGAAATTGAGTGATTCTTCAGGGACAGCCTGCCACACAGAGCTGGTTTCAGGATCATCAAGAATGGTCTTTCAGTCAAATAAAATTTTGCTTGGTCGGGTGTGAGGCTTTGGAATAAAGACAAATCCACTGCAGATCCATGCCTTTGCTGCAAGAAGACTCTGTCATGAAACTATGCCTGCCATTGTTAGGCACCTGTCACTGTCAGAGACTGTCGCCATGTCTTGATTCTGGTTTCTTGATAAATTATGAGGCGCCGCAACCGGCTTTCGCTCAGCGATACCCTGGTGCGCTGCCCTTGTGAAAAATCTTTCTTGTTGACTGCTGGCCACACCTGTGTCCTGCTGTTTTCTTCTAGTGAACTAATCTTCTCTGGTAAAGCGGCAGGAAAGGGGGAGAGTATTGTTACCGCATGTACTTAGGCTTCGCCCCTACCCTGCCTTTCCAGGTGTCTGCGGCCGCTCTAAGCAATTGAGACTTGTTCAGATGCAGAGGGGTCTCCTCGCTGGGCCCTGAATCAGGAGGTGGATCCATGGGTATCATCCACTTCCTACAGACGACGCACTTGCTCAAATTGTCATTGCGATGGTCCCTTGCAAGTCACAACTTCTTGCCCCTGTTTGACTTAGTCTAAACATATGATTTCGATACATCATATTACACATGGCATTTTCCAGCCTACTCTCCTCTCCATGTCTCCAAACAGAAAATTCAGGTGTCCAAGAGGGACCAAAGCCTGATTTGGTGATTGGAGAACTATCCTGGATGTTCAGAATGGCTGAGTTCAAGTCTTGGCCACCGCATGTTGTCTTCATTTGGCCACTTTTCCCCTAAAAGGCTCGGGAGAGGTTTAATTCTCATACAGCACAAGCAATGAGGGCTGTCGACTTGTACTTGCCACATGTGAACGCTCCCCCTTCCCCCCTTCCTTTCCCACTCCATCAACGCGACCACAATGTCTGATTGCAATTCAAAGGCGTAAATATCCTTGCCGTTATGCCTGCCACGACCAGCGACACCAAAACACACCCCGCTAGACCAAGACAAATCCACCTGAAGAAATGGGTGAGGCGGTCCATGCGGTCCCCCTGTTTCAGGCGCAGCGCATTGATGTCCACGGCCAGCTTGAAGACGTCCTCCAGCCTGTCCCCAGGCTGCTTGCCGGGCCGCCTGTCTGCCAGCCGCATGTCCAGCCGCTCCAACAGCCCCGCCAGCTCATTCTCGTCCTTCTGCAGCCAACAGAGAGAGTAAGTCGCTCCATCATGCACTTCCATCTCCTAGTGAGAGCACGCCAGCCAATGCAGGCTGATTGAGAGGGGCTCGCCACAATCCCCATTATGTGTTGGGATGCGCAATGTCAGATTCTATGGCCTTCCCAGCAAACAGATTTCAAGGCACAGTAAAGAGAATAAAGTCTCAAAGCTGGCGATCATGTTACCAGACTTGTGATAAGATTAAGCTGCACTGCACCACCATTGAAAGACCACATGGTCATCAATCCCCTGCAGCAAATGTGAATAGCGCTCATTGCTGCAAAGACACTGCTGTCTGCTCTGCCTGCCGTCCTGAAACCTCATCTTGTTGCGACCCTGTTTTCTGCTGCCTCCATAATTCCTTGCTCGTTTGCTCAGAACCTATTTAGATTCTCCCATTCCTGCTTAATGATCAAATTGTGCCATTACTCAGCTTGATTGCTTTTCTTGCTCATGGCCTCCAGAAACGATTAAGCACCAGAAAATATAATTAAAAATCAGCTGTACTGGTCCGCGTACCCACATTGGGACAGAACAAGCCATTCACAGAAGGTCTGGTGCTTTGTACCTGTATGAAAGTGGCTTCCAGGGAGAGGCGACGCGTCAAATGCTTGCTGCTGCGCGTGACCCGCCCCACTGACAAATGAGGGGTATCTGGATCAGCAGGTGAGGCCAGCATCTCCTGCTGCATGGGATTCTGTGCACAGAAAGTGTCATTCTGTGCACGCATTCAAGCATAGCGCCTCAAACACCCAAAATTCTACCACTTTCAAATCCCTCTGCTTTGCCACACCACCTCTGCTTTTTAGATGCAAGCCAATGTTTCCCTTGGGACCCCTTCAAAAAATTAGTGACAGCAACAAGGCATTTTTATGGGATGAGGATGACAAAGGGACTAGTGTACTAGGTGTATGATGGCCTTCTCATATGAGCCTTTACTTGCAATCACCGACATCTCTACTGCTCTCAGAAATTATACTTCCCGCATTGCAATGGCTGCACGCTTGCATCCATAAATTCCTCCTTGATATCAATACCTCAATTCAACATACAGCGTAACAAATAGGTCAGAATAACTCGGAATCCTATAGGCTGCAATAGCAACTGAGGTCATCCTGGAGTGGTTGGGGAGGAGAAATCGTGATCATGTGAAATCATAGTGTAGATTCCAGAACCAAACACAGCAAATGCTCCAAATAAAGCTTGGCACACTCAGTTGATTGTTGGCAAACTCATGGTGCGCATGTTTGCTGTGCAGCAATTGACTCTGGTAGCCAAGACGAGATCTGTGTGTGTCTCACCCCGCTCACTGGTCCCCTTGATCCTCTTCTTTGCTGCATCCACCTCAAATAGGCCAGCACAGTGTCTTGTCACAGGCATTGGCATATGCGCGCCTACAGAAATGTATTAAATTAGAACAATATTGTAAGAACAGCCATGCAGAATTGACTAAGCCTGATCCTAGAACGAGCAGTGATTTACGTCATCTTTGAAAGGATGATTGAATCAATATCTCCACGAACTGCAGAGGTACTAGTCGGACATCGCCTTATTGTGAATTTCGCACTTAAAAGACGATCAAGATTCTTTATTGTACAAAACAAACAAATAATCTTCACCTGGTCAAATTGGACTGACTCTCTCGTCAAAGACTTGATCGCAGTCATTATCGTCTGCATCATCTTCCGCAGGCGTACGGATTGTTGCTGCGCTGACGACAAGGAGAAACTTCGACTGATGTCGTGATCTTTGGGGGGGTGGGGGTGACATGCCTTGATTGCCTTGATTCTGGCGGCAACTTCGGGGGATTGAAGGACCAAAAATGATGGCAAGATGAGTGATGACTCCTGCATTAGCCTGGAAAGAGCTATATATTGGTCGCAACTCGGTAGGGTCCAGGATGAGCTGCATGCATGCGGTGGCAGTGTGTGGGATCCGATAAGCGGGATTTGAGCTTATAAGCTTGTAATTACAGTCTGTCTGTGATAAGCGGGATTGTTGCCGCATGTCAGCCAGAAGAGGAATGACTCCTCCTACAGTGAATTTCTCTGGAGAGCCATGTTTTGGCACTTTCTTGCTCCTCTGAGGATTTGTTAAATTCGACCCTTCTCCCCTGCATCGATCTAGACCTGTCCAAACTCCAATCTAGGTCTCACTCAGGGCCTTGCTTGTTCCGACCTCCTATGAACCAGGTCTCACTATGGGCCTAGCTTGTTCCACCTCCCTCGAGCTCTGAATCAGGATCTACTGTGAGACCCGGTCCAGCATGCCCTGCCTCCTCTGCCTGATCTCCTTGAGCAACATGTTGCTGAGGGGCTCTTGAACCTTCTTATTAAATTCAAATTCTGCACCTGGCTCAAATGCACTGGGATTCTCTGCTATGAAACGCGCGAGCAGGTCTGCGCTCTCGATCGCTTGCTGCAAGGTTACAGGAGGCTTTGTTTCTGTATACGTTGCCTCCTTCTCCTCCCTCTCCTCCTCCTTCTCGTCCTCCCTTCTCGCCCTCTGCACAGTACGCCAAAGCTTTGCAACTGTCCAAGGATCCTCCATGCCAAGCGTCCTTCAGATTGAGGTTGCCAAAGGGCCTTCATTCATGCACATGCTATGTGAACTCAACCATACCTTTCTTGTTCTACTCTGGTGGTTTGCATCGAGTTCAACTCAGCAGTCTTTGAGAAGACGTGCGAGATACGCCAATCAGCTTTAGGGTGACGTAGCGAAGAGGCTGATTTGCAATAAAGGACACTGAATGTAACTTTGATGCGGATCTCCGATTTAGATTGCAGTGCAGGCCGGGGAAATTCAGCCCCCTTCCCGTCCGAACAAGCTCGCCAATTTTCATCCACATTCTAAGGGTCGCAGAGGCTAGGCATATGTATCTCTACTGCAGTTCCTCGTTGCTTCAGTGCAAGATCATGCATACACAGGAAAGCAAACTTTAAAATTCAAAATTGGTCGTTGGGCGTGCGGTGGAGACAAGAGCTCTAAGGGATGAAGAGCTCGTGGTATCGCGCAGAAGGAGCTTGCATCCACTGCGGCCTCGTCGATTTTGCTGCTGAGTTTGGGCCAAGACAGCTGCTCGTATGCTCGTGCTGCCGGGACTCTGGAGCCCACATCGAGTGCGAGGAACGAGCCAAGAACGCTATCCTGACAAAGGAGGTTGTCGAGGACATCGACTGGCAGTGCTCAGAGGTCAGACCGAGTTGTCAAAGATCTGTGATGAGGTATCACCCAGGTGCACACTTGGTGCACCAGAGATTTCCCATCTAATAGTATTGTTGAGAGAGGCTTGGTGCTTGCAGGGCTGCAGAAAGGTGACCACTCCTCCTGTTCCTGCTGTGGCGCCCCTTCTGGCCACCTTTTCAGATTGCTGGCTATAGATGTTTGCAACTTTGTGCTGCCTTAAGCGTAGGATACGGGATCGCAATTGGCCTAAAATTGATCAAGTACACATCTGCAGGTGCAATCCCGTTTGCAAGAACTCTCGGGCCAAAAATTTGATTTGCCCGGAGGCAAGTGCATCCAGTTCGTAAAGTATGACGCCCAGGACAAAGGTGAGCACAGTGGTGCTGTCCGCTCTCTCTCTCTCCGTTCAGTAAAATTTCCTTTCCTGGAATGTTGGTGGTGCAATGAATTCTCACAGTGAGCTATGATTCAAGGCCTTCTCCCACTCAATCTCTTTTGCAGATTTTCAAAGCCAGTTTCAGCCGTCTGATATGCCTGTGCTTGAGCTCAGGCAGAAGCTTACCATGCCTGGGTGCTCGCAGGTTCTGTGTCAGCGTCACACAGCGTGCTCAATCTTTTCAAGCGCTCCTTTGGTAAGTGTTCAGCCCTTCTCTCACCAGCAGGAATAAGTGATTGTAATTTGCAAGCTGTATTTGAGGTCGATGGTGAGCAGAGACTGCATCTGGAGGTATGCATAGTAGAATGTATGGGCAAATTGTGATGGCTTCAGCATTCCACACTGCTGTGGTCATCGTGCCAGGAATGAGTACAGTATTTTGCCATCTGTACTTACAAGATACCTGTCTGCATTTGCAAAATTCCACTTCCAGCTCTGCAAAGTTCGAGAAGATGGGCGATCGGAGAGGAAAATGCAGAGATCTCCAACCTGGATGGTGGCTCTGATCTGCTGGAGCGAGTCTGCACAGCCAGTGAGAGTGAAAACACAGAAGACGGCTATGACTACAGTGAGCTTTTCCAGGAAGTGTGCATTGACAGAGTGCAGTGATTTCAGTCCAAAATCACCCCAGTTGCTGGGCCTTTTATTGATTGCTATCTTTGACAGTGAGACAGCACACATAAGCGATACAAAAAAATGCTGCATGTGGACAGGTGCCTTCAATCTGATTTTGCTGCGCCAGGGTGGCGTTCTGGTGTGTGCAGCTGCTTTCAGGTACAGTTGTTAGTCCAACAAGAGAGTATCCAACAAGAGAACATCCATAGAGATTGGTCCTACAAGTGAGGAGTCTTCTGGGGAACGAAAACACTCTGTACTAAGGATTTGAGATCCTCAAAGAGAATATCTATAGAGAGAGGAAGGAAGTGGTCCTCCAAGTGAGGGGTTTGCCAGGATCCGGAGGGCATTCGCTTGTCGGACTATCAATTGTATTCCCATCCCCATGGCTACCCTGCCTTGACTTTCCGTATGCCCAGTCTGCAACACTGACACGCTCTTCCCAGCCTTATCCACAAACAGCCAGAGATTATCTGCAAAGCACATCGAGCCCCGCAATCTGAGTGCGGGCATGCGGGAACCCAGATACGACCATCATACAGCTGTACTGCAAAGAGCTGAGTGCCCTTTTCAGACGCTGCATTCAGTGAGGGTTACAGAGGTACAACTTGGCAGCTCAAGTTAATCATGCACCTGCAGGGTGTGGGGGACGCGCTTTGCCGAGGTGCCGCTTGTTGTGACAAAGGAGGGGTATCGCCGCGGCGGCAACCTGAAAATGCTGATGCGGGTGATTCTCGCAAGGAAATTTATCAAGCATAATGCACAAAGGGTACTCCAGGAGAAATGCCCATGCAGTCACATTACACTGTGCTCCAAGACTCTGACCAGCCATCATGAAAATCAATCCTTGGCATTATGATTTCCCTTTCTCCTGTTGTGTGCATACTAGGCCCGCCTCTTCTCAGCCTGCCCTCAAAATATGACAGCGCCACCGCATCCTTCAACCAGCACATTGGAATACAGAATGAGACAATGCAGCAACTGTCTTCGTGTGCGTCATGATCCTGACTTGTCAATCGGCAGACTTTGGAGCGCATGCTGGAGGTGATGCGGGTGGGGTGGCTGGTGGTGCCCTGCATCCACTCCCTGCTGTCGATGTGGACCAATAGCATGGGGTTCTGCCCCACTTCCTCCCAGGAGCAAGCGGCCCTGGAGGACCAGCTGATCATGCTGGACCCCTCCACCACCTACCTCCTCAAGAAGCGCATCTACAGGTGTGCCCTCATTTACACCCAACCTCAACAATCCACACGTACAAAGATCGCTTCCCTGGTCAAGCGCAGCAAAGCTGTGACGGTGGGTTCCTACATCCTTTGCTGTAAACGTCCCGCTTCCACACATGAACAGTCTAGTCACTTCCATTTCCCTCTGCCACTTTCAATGGAGTTCTCCAGCAAAGCAGCCAAATCACAATGTCAACAATCAGCAATGGCACAGGATATCTTTTATCCTATTCTTGCGCCTGTAAGGGATTGCACCTTGTGTCTGGCACACTTTGCTGAAACTGAAGTACTCTTTGCATGTGTAACACCACTGACGCTGTTCATCTGCAAAGATGTAACCTAAATTCCTGCAATTCTTGCCCTTGCACAATCTTTGGCAGGAAGCTGCATGCTGATGAGGCTTGCACAGAAACATCAGGTGCAGCACCAGAAGAATCGGGGGATTGGCTCCTCAACCCTTGATTCTCCTCCACTGCAGGGACCCAAGCAAATCAGGCCATGCGTCCGGCTCTGTCGAGCAGCAGCCTGCCACTTCCATGGGAGAGGAAAGCTACATGCATGATGCCCAGGCGTCCCCTGCAGAGAAGTCCGATGCAGAATCAACCAAGGCACCACGCCGCAAATCCAAGCCGCGAGCCAAGAGGGGTGCCGCTGAGAGAGCCAAGAAAGCCATTTCAGTAGGTGCTGAGAACGACCCCTCCCCCCTCCTTCTTCCCTCGACCCCTCATGCCTACCCCATTGGTGAATCAGTCCATAGCCTTCAGGTTGTACAGCCCTATCTCTGAGCATTGCTAAAAGTTTGTCGCATACGGTATTGAAATTACCCCCTTTCCCCTATGTTGTGCACACCCCACCTTCCCCATCTACCCCATAGGACAAAGGCCTTGGAAGTCTGGAAGGTCTGAATGTCCACTGAGGCACGCTGCAAATTTGATGAGCAATCGTTCTGTGATAGCAACTTATTGCTTTACATATGACAGACGACTCTGAGGAGCCAGCTCCAAAGCGCTTCAAAACCAAGGGCAGTCCCTCTTTGAAGCGAGAGGGAGGCTTGGCTGACATCCCTGAGGAGAAGGAGTATCAGCCATCAGGTGGCCTATTCTGACTCTCTCTGGCTTCTCTGAGAACCCATTTGCAAATTTGTGTCTGGTATCACATCCTCCCCTTGGTATTCTTGCATGATAGGATGTTCCTTCTCACTCTGCTGCAAACATATTCTCTGTTGCAGTTTGGCTTTGTTTGCAACGTGAAGTCTGTCAAGGCCATGCCAGCCATTGGATGCTGCAAATCTCTTTAAGAGGCAAAATTTTAAAGTGTGGTGCTCTTACCACCATTGCCGGCAACTTGAGAGGTTGCTGCCTGGCTCCAGACTCTGCTGGTGAGAGTCAAGAGGTAGGAACACCAGTGAAGCCCCAATCCCCTCCCGCAGCGCTTAGAAAGGATAAAGGGACCAAGCGAAAGCGGAACAAACCCTCCAGGCGCAAAACACAGTAAGTCTTCCAGCTGATTAATATGATTTGCACTTCCTTCGTTTGACTCCGCCAAACTTTGCCCACGGAGATTGGCTGCATACAAGTCCTGGGCGGAGAGATTTCCTGCATGGTAGGAAATGGAGTGGTTTTCTGTGATGGGAGGGAGGGGTGGGAAAAAGAGCCGCTGAGATGGTTAGTATGCAATCAGATTGTCCCATATAGGAGGTCAGCTCTCCTATGTTGATCAGCACCCCGTTTGCTCGATGCTGAAATGTTTACAAAGCCCAATCAAGACTCAATTCACATTTTAATTGCGACGCTGTTTAATCCGTACTAGCTAGTAACAATTTATGTACCATTCGATGATCTATAAGCTGTGCCCAGGGCTGGACCCCCAGTGGCTCTGGGCACGATGACCAAGGCGCAAGCCAAGGCTTCCATGCCAAGGGGCCAATGGCAGGCCTTGAAGGCCCAGGCGGCGCGGGACCCCACCCAGCATCTGTACCGCCGGTGGAAGAAGAGGCATGGTGAGCTGCCACCGCTTTCTTGCTTCCCCATCCCAAATCTGTGAAACCGTTTGGTAAGAGGATAAGTGGAGGAAATTGTTTTGTCTGGCTGTGCACAATAGGAGAAAACTCTGTGGAAGATGTGGGATTGCAGGGTGTTGCAATCTCAAATGTCATCAGTCGCTTTCTGGTTGCAATTTTCATTTAATCCCCTGACCGCTGCTAATCTGTGCAGTTCTTCACCATCTCCAATTTCGACATTCCCGACCCGTAAGGCATCCGTTGCCTGAATTTCTTGATGGAGGAGGGCTTCAGACTGATCATGGGGATAAACACCCTTTGGCCTAGAGGCTTTGCGACCCCACTGCAGGAGTGAAGGCAGGCAGTGGTGTACACAACCAGGAGATGGAGGTGCGGGGGGACGCCATACTGGCCAATTTGGTGGCAGGTGAGAGCAGTGACAGAGCCATTTCTCTACTTCCCTGGGGTCTTAAAGCTTCATGGGTTTGGTTTCCCAACGGAATGTCATTGATGCCGAAAACGTAGCAGGTATTAATGGTTCCCAGCACTTCAGAGCGCTATGCTTGAACCCCTTGGCTTGCCATTTTCTGTTGTCCAAGATTCAAGATTGGTTGGAAAAAGAGGCCAAGAAAACGTCGCTTTCGCGGTCCGCACATGGCAGGGGTCGAGCATTGCTACCATCCTGCCATTCAGGTCATGTATTGCTCTGTCACACAACAACCCCTCACTTTGCGTTTTCAAGTGTTAAGCTCAAGCATTTGGGGCAAATTATGCACAACGCTTACACTTGTGCGCTTGAGTAATTTGGACAGCCGACCTGAAATCTCAGGCCTCGGAATGTGCTGCAGTTGCGGTAAGGAAAGTCGCCCCACAGCTCATGGACAACAGGGCGCAGGTCTTGGATCTCCGTCACGCCAGGTGGGCAACACTCCTGCCCGTTGAGGTTTGTGAAAAGACCTCACTCCCCTTTTCCTTCAAGTCCTGACTCCTCCAGAGGTCCTCCACAAGCAAGTGACACCATTCCTCCCCAACCCCTTACTGACTTTGCTGAGCAGGGCTTTCGTAACAATCCAAAGCCACAATCGTGTCCACTTCTAGAGCTACCCGCTGGAGATGCCTGCCAAAAGTCTGTGAAATCAAATCTTCAGGGTTGGGGTGCCTGCTTCTGCAGCTATCCGATGTTTATCTCTGCCAAGAGCCGAGAGCCCGTGCAACCAAATCCTCGGATTGGGGGTATCCCGTTTTGCACCGGGATTTGGTCAATTACCAGTCGTTGTGCAGAGACCGGCTGGAGGTAACGGCCCTGAAGCGGTCACTTGCGGAGAAGGAGGTGGAGATGGCACAGAGGGCCGCAGAACATGCCTGTCTGGACGCCCAGAACCGCGCCATGATCGCCCAGCTCGAGGCACAGATCCAGGAATGTGCCCAGGTCTGTCCTTCATCAAGATGTTTGCAAACAATGAGCATGGCATCTGGTTCAAATCAGGCCCTTGGCACCACTCGATCACTTATAAAAGATGCGTTTCTGTCATTTGTCGATGGTGGCTGTCTTTATATGCCATTCCCAAAGGTGCCGTAGACTGTCAAGTGAGTCCCTTGAGCAGAAAATTGCCTGAGAAGACATCATATGCTAGGTGAAGGCCAACAATTTTTCCCAAACATGATTTCATCCTTCCAGTCGGCTTGCCCAAAACACAGGTGTGCCGTGCCAGGTGACGGCACCTGCTGCGATCAGTCTAGCCCCGTCCCCACAGCAGGACACCGCCGCTTCCCCCAGCAGAAACCTCTCGGACGCGCCTGCGATTGCCCTTGGCATGCTGGTGGCAACTGCTGACCTGGCATCCAGCCCCGCAAGCCTGGAAACAGAAGCAGCGATCAATGCTCCCCCACCCTGTGACAAAATCGCCACCAGAGAAGCAGCTCTTTCTCCCCAGCTGTTCGACACTCCCCACTCTGCAACAGCAAGAAACACCCCCAAGCGAGATGCCAACCCAAAACCCAGGTCTGCTCGTCTGGGGAAGACGGACATTCCCAACGTTCTTCAGCCCAAAGATCCACCCAAACCTAGCAGCCCACAAACAACAGAGAAACCCCGCAATCCTGACACATCTGACAGGGTACGCAACAAGCCTTCAAGCCCAGAGAGAGGGGTGGGGCCCATTATCCAGGCCTGCAATGCTCCCAGACCCAAAACCCCCCACGCTGAAGAAAATGGGAGTCTATCCGCCATCCAGCCCGAGGACCTAAATCCTGACATTGCCAGCATGGGGAGGAGAGCGGATCACTCCAACCTTCAGCCTCTCAGTAGTTGCGCTGACAAAGCTGCAAGCTCCAGGGTGGATTATGGACCCCAGCCTGCACTTCACTCCTGGCAGAGCCCTGGAATCATGAGACAGCCTGCTGCTCCTAAGTCTCCTAGTGAACCTTGCCCTGAAGCAGCAGTCTCTCAAGGGTATGGCAAGCCGTCCCAACCTCGATCACCCCTTGCAGACATATCAGGGTTGCGAGGATCCAGCATGCCTGTTGAGCCTCAAGCAAACAAAACTGTGCTGCCAAATAGGACCCCAGATTCCCCAGACAGGCAAGCCCTCTTCCCTGCTTGACATGCTTTTGTGACAAAACCAATTTCTTGCATGCAAATTTGCCACAACTGCAACAATATTGGGAGAATCACGTTCATGCATGATTCAATTTTTCATTTTAAGAGTCAAGAGCACTGCAGTGGCGCTTTTCCTTCGTGTCCAATATGATTGGTTATTGTCAATGCACCTTGTGTATCTCATAATAATTGACCACAGCTTTGAGCAAAAGATTTGCAACCAATGTCCCCAGAAATAACTCCACTCAATGCAGCGACTCCAATGTCAAGTAACCTCTGGAGCAAAATCCTCTCACAGTGACGACGGTTGTCAATTTGTTTTCCAGGCCCACACTGTCTATCCAAGCAGAACTGGAACCAGCGCAGCCTCCCAAGTACTTCAAGTCCCTGCAAAGTGAACCACTGCTTTTGGAGCGGCCCAGACTGTACTTCAGCGCTGCCTCAGCCCCTTCTGGCCCGGCAGCAGACCCCTCCAAGGCAAAACCCTCCATGGCAAACCCCTCGAGACCCTCCAAGACTCGCAAGCTGTATCCCTTTGGACCCAGCAACTCCATGCCCTTTGGCCCCAGGAAAGCTGTCCCAGCTCCCAAACGCGGACCAGCATCCCTTGGAGCTCTGGCGCCCCTATTGTCACCGCACAGGGACGAGTCTCCAAAAGCAGCGCAAGCGCTTGGATGCGACAGTGAGCAGAGCTCCAGGGACCCCCTTGGTGCCAGGATTTGGCAGTCCAGCAAAGAGCAAGGCTGGGGAGGCAGGGCGCAAACCTTGCCAGGGATCAGCAAAGCTCAATCTCCAGTCAAGCCTGCACCAGGCAGCCATTCCCAAATTTACTCTGACCATGAGAAAAGGAGTAGCCCCTTGCCCCAGGGGCAGATGGCGCGGAAGCTGAGGACCGCCTGTGAGCTGGCTGACAAATTCCGCAACCACCGCTCCTCTCAAGGATTGAGCCTGAATTCACCCAAGGGATATAGCGCCGAGAAAGCGGATCTGCAGACCGCCACCCTTTGCTCTACTGCCAAGGCTGCTCTTCCAAATGCCGAACACCCTGACCCTCATCAGCCAATGCCCACCCCACAACAGGTCATGCCGTGCTCTCCCAGCGCACCTTGCTCAGCAAGCTGCGCACTGGACACGAATTCGAAGGATCGACGGGCAATTCCTGCAAACACCTGCAATGCAGCAAGCAACCTCAAGGCCAGCAAAGATGGAGGTCAGTATAGCGAAGCCGCCATGCAGCAGGACATGGCCGGGTATGTCTCAGAGGAGCAAGGTGATCCCAAGGAAGCGGCACGGAGGCAGCCGGCTCGCAACAGTGGTGCTAAAGTCCGGCCCATCGACATCTCGTCGCCACTCCTGACCTTACACCCTGCCCCAGGATCAGCTGTAATGGGAAGTGACCTGGCAAGCCCAAGATCTAGAGCGGCAGCTTCTCAAGAGCCTCTTGCAGCCAGTGGTCCCACGATACTCCTCGGCTTTGCCCAAGACAATGGAAAAGCAAGCAGTGGCCAGACATCCTCAGAAGTGGTGTTCGCTGTCGGGCCTTCAGCCGCCAAGGGGGACCCTGCAACGCTCTCTGCCCCCCCCTGGAAGGAGGGAAAAGCAACCATTTACCAGGCAAGCTCAGGACCAGTAGAGCTTACAGCCCCCAGAATTCTACCCCCAGCCAATGTTGGACCTCAACAAGGCAGCAGAAGTGGCCAAGGTAGACACCAAAGTGCCAGTGTCCTCTCAGTGTCTCAGTCCCTCAAGCTCCCCTTGGATGGCTTGGAAGGAGCTGCTGGTGAAGCAAGTGGGAGCAAGGCTGCAATCACAGATCCTCCAGAGCCACTGTCCGTTGATGTTCCTGTGCAAGCTGCCTCAGAGCGGCAGTCACAGCGCATTGCTAGGGTGTGTGGAAACCTTCAGCCTGGTGGGCACGCCGAATGGGAGGATTTGGGGGGCAGTGACCCGAGCCCAAACAGCAAGGCAACATCCACAGCGCAGGTACCGTTTGTACACTTTCAGCTGTATTTGTAAGTGTTCAGCTACAATTGAATTGGTCCTCTCTCGCCCTCCCACCCTGCTGCTTGACATCCTCCACAGCCTACCAGTCAATGTGCTTCAAAACATCACAATTAGGTGCAATATATTTTTCTTAATGATGCTTAGTAGTAAGACCCCAAGCAATCATTGTGGCACAGGCACAAAGCCTGGGAGGCAATGCTGGGCTGGGAGTTGCAACTGCCCATTTTGGAGATCACTGCAAAGCTCAGACTGCCGCCATGATCTCAGACACCTACAAGGCGCTGGATCAGAAGGTGGCAGACATGGTGGCAGTGGGTGAGTCATTTATCCTTCCTGACCTCTCGATCATTGAATTGTGCTCCAGAATCACCACTCATATTCAAAATTGCTGCGAAAGGCTTGAAGTCAGAAAGGTGGGCAATTGCTTCAGGGCAGAGGATCCCTGCATGCATGTCTCTGCATCAAAGAGCACTTTCGATCCCATTCGTAGCTGGTTTCGCTTGCAAATGCCCCCTGTAGGGGTGGGGGTGGGGCATGAGTCTGAGGACACGGAGAAGTCATTCCACCCCTCAGCTGCTTTCCTGTCGCCTCCGGCAAGATTGGCAATGGCTTGCCAGGTGACGCTCAGATTTCTCAGACTGGGCATGAGGAGCCAAAGCCGCATTCTCCCCAAGATCCTCCTCTTCCAGCGTGCAGCAAAGAGTTGGTAGCGTCCGTCTTTGGGGTGGAGATGATGGACAACCTGGAAGACGACTCCATCAGTAGCAGAGCCAACAGGTCTTCTCTCCTTTGTTTCCAGTGAAGTGGTTGACATTGCTTGCTTACTTAATATGGATACTGCTGGTGGATTGGAGGAAGGGCACTCCAATTCATGCAAGTGGCTGCAGGGGCCTGTACATAGACCGGAAAGTCCACTGCCGAGCTTGTGTAAGGTGAATAGCGGAATGACCGGTACAAAGGTGCATTTTCATGCAAACATGATAAGTGCATTGGGGAATCATACTCTAGACATGCTTCAGATTGCAAATTCCTGTGACACTACGTTGGAGTTACCGTCTGACCAGCTCATAACCATTTTTGTCTCGCAAGCAGCAGCTCTGGGGCAGGGCAGCCCAGGTCCTGCCAAACCCTGCCATACCCCCTCCACCTCCCAGGCCAGCAGAGCCTCACCTCATGCCCCATGCAAACCGCCGCAAAGACTGCACTCCACTGCGCTGTGGGCCCCAGCGGAGGTACACCACAGGCACAGGTAGCGCAGCCAGCCAACTCCCCTGCCAAAAAAATGGTCTATCGCCCGGCAGCAAAACATACAGGTGCAGAGGTGGGGTCCTTCAACCGCACCTGCAGCCCGGGGATTGCCTCTCTGGCCACCAGCAGAATGCAGAAGAGACCTGGCCTGTGCGGCATCGGAGCGGCTTCTTGGGGGACACAGGTAGGTGCCATCTGAAGCTGACTTACTTCCAAAGCCTGTTTATATTCGTTTCATCATGCGCACCTGTGTCTTCAGCACAGTCAACAAAGACCTCTGGGGATCAGTATAGCAGAATAGCTGGACTGATTCAAGACATGATTGTGCCACAGGGCTCACTGGACGAGAAAGCAATCGAGTCAGCCATGGAGAATGCCGCCGAGTTTGGCTGGCCGCCACCAGGGTTTCCTTCATCCATGTTCTGACTGACTGGCCGATACACAGAGACCAGCAGCAGCAGATATGCCGCACGAGATGCAAAGATGGAGGATACTGGTGTGTGTGATGCATCTGATCTTGACCTTGTGGTAATGTGAAGATCTGCAGCAGCGTCATAATTGACAAAACAGTCGGTCCTCAGCTTACAATACGAACAGCTTTCTCACCTGTTATCACTGTCTTGTGAGCAGTGGGATATGCTGTAACAGGCAAGGCAAAGGAGCCTATTGAACATCATGAAGAAGAGAAGTTCAACTTGGACGCCAATAAGGCGTTCGTACATTGCAGCTTTGGGTACTATGAGGCACGTGCATGCGCATACTCTAGGGTCCCCATTTACTTGATGTTGCTCTGAGTTTCACGCTGTGGTATCATTTTGCAGTGTACATGTGTATGTGCTGTGGAGGTGGTGTTTGCCGTACAACTATGGTCCTGGCGCACGGGCTGCTTTTTCACCGTGCGCTGTAGACCATTGAATATATGCTGGCATTTTGGAGGGTTGCTGGAGGTGAAGTCACACCCCTGTACTGTAAAAATGGCACACAAATTGGTTGCTCTCATTCTAGCAGTAAACAAATTCAAAATCGACAGGGTGTCGTGCAATTTCCAAGGCTTTTATTTTCTCGACTGCGAACTTCGGTTTCTTCACGAGACAGGAGCGATAGGCCGCAACGTCGCATGTCCATTTCATACAATGCCACCAATGACCTAGGAATGTCCTCATAGGTACCTGGCATGTGCAGGCAACTGTCACTTTGCCACACAATATACGTTCATTGCGTTATCGTATCGGAATTCTCGGCGTCATAATTGTATTGTATTGCTCTCACAGGGCTCGATTGTCCAGAAGGCTGCCACAGCCTTCCGAAAAGAAAAAGTGTATCACTTGGGAGCACGGCACTGCTTCAAAGCCACCAAGCTCTGCTTCAGAAAAGCAACATTCAGCGTGATACGAGATCATCGGCCAGTGGCCAAGCAAAAACCATCTTCAGCCAGAGGATGCACGGATGTGCCCCATCAAGACTCAGAGTGTGACAGAGAGCCAGCCCTAAGGAAACTCCAGCCAGTATCGGACTTACAAAAAATGCGAGACTTCTATGGCTGCTACTTGCTGGTTTCCAAGAGCACCAACGGCAAGGGCAGGACCTACATCGGGTAGGCACCCATACACAAACAGATTTGCCTTATGAATTGCATGGATGTATTGCATGGCGAAAATTCTCAACTTTCTCATAGTAAGCCAGTGACCTGCTCGTGAATTCGGAAGTTTGACGTAAACTTAACAATGATAACCAGAGGTTGTAAAGCCATGGCTTGCAGGTTCACAGTCAATCCAAGGAGGCGCATCAGGCAGCACAATGGAGAGATCACCATGGGAGCAAGCAAGACCAAGGGGTGAGCTGCAAATCCCCTGGCGGAGCCTGCCTTGATGATGCCACACGGCATTTCATTTGTTCCCAGAGCTCGAGTCTGCTGTAAGCTGCCATCACAGTGAAGGGTTTGTTGTGATGCAGTCGTATGTTTGTTGCTGAAGAATTTGTAACTTGCATCCTTGCTTGACATGCCAGACCTCTTTGCTTGGACCTGCCCTGTTTCTGAGGTTCTCTTATTGCTTCCTGCGTGCCGGCATCGTCTTCACCTTTGACAAATTACTGCAGATACAGGCCCTGGGAGATGGTGCTGGTGGTTTATGGCTTTGCAACCCAGGTGAGATTGTGAAGGATATTTCTCCTGAGTGCTTGTGGGTGGCAGAGTCTCTTGATTGGAGGGAACTCCTCGGCCCCCTTCTCCTGTTCAGGGCACAGTTTGGAAAGGCTGGACAGCAGACTGCGCACTACAAGCATGGCCGGAGGACACCCAGATGCCTCCACTCCACCATTTGATCCCCTGACCCCGCCTACCACATCGACCACCACACACAAAGAGCAAATCATGATGGAGTCCATCAAATGCAGGTCCAGGCACTGCAGTTTGAATGGGCTTGGCAACACCCCTTGGCCAGCACCCTGGTGAGGGACATCTATAAAAAGGTCGGCAAGGCCAAGACTTTTGGGTTGAAAGGCAAGGTAAGGTTGCCTGGCGTTGACTTGACTTGAGTGCATTCCGTTGTTTGTCTCAGCCTTTGGAGAATTCCTGACTACACTTGTCTGCTTCATTGAGACAAACACGTGATTGGTGGGTTCTGCTGTCTGCTTTTGCCTATTCAATCAGCCAGAAGTCGCATCTAGGAGCCTTCTTTGGACAGATATCCTTGAGGAATCTAGTACCCATGTCCACTTGGAAATCATTTGCATTCCTAGAATGGGATTGTCATCCCTTCACTGATACCAGATTCACGAGCATCTTATAAGGCCGGGCAGGTGTGTTTGTCTGACCTGTAGGTGTGCGCTTTTAAATACAAGCAGCATGATTTGCAGTAGGTATACCGCACATGACTGGCAAAATGGACAGGAGACCAACACAGTCTTTGATGCAGATCAGGTTGCTGATGGAGATGCTGAATGTGCCCCCCTGGTCATACTACCCCCTCACCCTCCAAATACTCTCCAGCGAGTACCTGCCCCTGCGAGCCAAGTGCCCTGACCCTCCTTCACACATGGCTGTCAACGTTGCCCCTTTGGAGGTCAATCCCCCCTCCCCTCCACCCAGCCTTGTTATATACATGCAGATGTTATAGGCCACAAAGGGATACTGCAGAGATTAATATTTTGCACAGTCCTCTGCATCTGTCCCCCACGGCCCATGCCTCCACCATCCCCTGTCACATTCAGCTCTGGTACTGAATCAGGTCTTATACCTCTTCTGCTCAGTCACCTAGTTCATGCCTCTTGCCACACAAAATATCTGCGTGAGGTTCCTGTGAAGCTTCACGATGGTGTGACTGCAGGCACTACCGAGGGCTGTAGAGGACCGTGCGGAGATGGAAGATGAGGGCGAGGGGCGGCTATCCAGCGACGGGGAGCAGGAGGACAATCTCGATCCTAGCTCGAACCTGCAGGTCAGTCATTGCAGAGTTGTTGTGTTTGTGCTCCACTTGCAGCAGATCTATCGAGAGACATCAGATTGGCGCAGGAAGAAGTACAATGATGGTGCAGCCACCTGGCCTACAGGACTTCAGAAAGTCATCCCCATGCAGTGCCCAATTCTCCAGTCCCACATCAATATTGATGCTGGCACCTGCATTTGAACTCTATGGAATTTAAAAAGGCATTCGAGGTACTCATGCAGGAAGGCGAAGCCAGCGGTGGCGGCCCTCCTGTAGAGGTGGCAGAGCCCAAGTTGGAGAAGGGGTTCATACCTCCTGGCGGCTACCGGGACTGCACACTGTGTGAGCAGCCGGTGAAGGGCCACTGGCTGGAGTGCTCCTGTGGAAACCAGTGCCACCTAGACTGCCTTGCCCATCATTTCATGGAGGTTGGCAAGCTATCCCTCCCACATAACCCCTAGCCATCCTCATCCCCTCCACTGACGATTCCTGGAATGCCTGGCTCGTCTTGGCATAGGAACCTGTGTGTGTGTGTGTGTCTGCGTGTGTGCCTTCCCCGCCCCCCTCACCCCTCCTTCTCCCCCTCTGCTGAAATCACGTTGCCTAAAATTGTACCAGGTTGGCAGTCTCAATTGCAAGATATGATGGCAATAACCATCTGCCGTTATATGTGAAAGGCAAAACCCTCCCCCTTCCTTTCCCATTGCTTAAAATGTAGCCCCATTCTTATATGTGACAAACTTTTCAGCGTGTCAGTCGCAGAGTGAGCACAAATTTGTCAATTTTGATATGTAACTCGAGCTTGGCATGCAGAATGATGAGGAGTGTGGGGGAAGTCTGCCGACTCAGGGGACGTGTCCAGGCTGTGGCAAGAACCTGACATGGCTGGAAGCGCTGTCCAACAGCGGCAACATTGGCTGGAGGAAGCAAAAGCCCAAGAAGAGGCATGCATGCGACTCCTGCCTATCTTCCCTAAGCCACAGAAGGCAATTCATGATCTCAAGAAAAACAATGGGAACTTAGGTTTGATGGTTGCCCCTGCAAAAGAAGAAGGGCAGGAAAATGGAGGTCCGGCGATGGAGTCTGGTCATAATCTCCTGATGAGGATTGATGAAATGTCGGTGGGCTATGACTCTTGCAGTGATGGCAATGCGGGATTTGACATATGTTGGGGTAGAAGACTGCTCCCTGGTCTACTGTAAAACATTCCAACATCAGCAAGAGACCTGCTGGTCATTGAGGCGAAATCAAGAGAAAGGCACGAGCTGTTGGGAAGTGTGCACTCTTGTTGCCCTTCAAGGATATTCCACAGAGAGCCTGCTGTGCAGTCCCAAGCGGCGAAAGAAGGCGGCCAAGGCAGGCAAGGATGTGGAGGAGGGGGCTTCACCCCCAAAGAAACCAAGGACAAAGAAGAAGGACCAGGGTGGCGATCTCGGGACGACAGAGGACGGCTCCTCACCTGAGAAGAAACCCAGGGGGAGGAAGGCAACCGCGAGGGGAAGCGGCAAGGCTGCATGTACAGGTAGCTCCCCCTTTTGTTGCCATTCAAAAGGATTTGCGGCATACTACAATTAAAGTAGCCACCCAAGCAAATGCTTCCCAACTCTTAAGCAAAGGAGGAGGCCATGGGAGCAGAATCCATCACTGGCTTGACAAATTTAATGCCCATTGGGGCTGATGTGGGGCATAGTTGACAGTTGAATGCACAGTTGAATGCACAGTTGAATGCACAGTTTGCAATTTCAAGTCAAATGTTGCAGGAATTTGACCGGGGAGCAACTTCTGTTAGGTAAGGCGTGTCATTGTGATGGTGCCTCCATATACATATCTCCTGGTGGGGAGCACTTTGCTGCCCGCTGCGCAAACGCACCTCACCTTTGATCCTTGCCCCATCTGGTGCAGGGGCAAAGCCGGTGGGAAAAGGAGCGGCCACTCCGGAGACGAAGAAGCCCAGCGGAAGGAAGAAGGAGGTGGCAGTGAAAAGCGAGGTCGAACTGCTGGAGGACAATTTGGCTGCAGAGGGCGTCATAAGACCATTAGAAGGCTGTGAGGTTGGCACTCTGAAGCCAAACGGGGCAGCCGCAAAGGCCAAGCCCAGGAGGATCAAATCCGCCAAGAAAGGTGAGAAGATCATCAATTGGTGCCTTGCTCTGCAGAGACTCCATTCAGCGTCCAGTCCAGATAGAGATATGTCCCTGTTTTCCCCTTCTAATTCTGCGAGGATTGCAAACCCCAAAGCCAAATCCCAATATATGAACACAGGCCAATGGATGCCTGAGCTTCATGCAGAGAGCAATCCCAAATATCTACAAAATTTGTCAAATGAATGAAGTGCATTGGACCCTCGCACAGGCATCGCGCTGAAAATCCCAAGTAACCTTAAATACCTGTCCACCAATCTGATTGCTCAGGGAGCAAACTGGCGATGGTGCATGCAGGCGCACCTAAGGCTGTGCCCCAGTCTTCTGCAGTGAAGTCTTCTCAGCGCATTTCGGCAGCGTGTACAGCGGGAGAAGCAATTCGGGACACCTTGGGTGGAGCAGCACACTGCGGCTTGGAGGGTGTCGAGGCGGGCCCGACAGGGCGGTGGGATGACAGCGGGGTTCTGGATTCCGAGGAAGGCTCGGATTGGGAAGAGGAGCTGCTGCCCCTGCACGAGCGATTACGCTTGCGGAGATTGGAGGTGGGCTGTGGATCTATAGACTCGAAATGCGCCACATGGGTTGCAGTTGCCCCCCCCTCCCCGCCCCCCCAACTGAGGGGATTGGTGCTTGCTGCCTCTCAGAAGCAGCATCCATGATTGTCCCATGGGTTTCAGGCCATGCAGTGACTTCCTTGGCATAGTATGGATCTCCATCCTGCTGAGTGGGCTTCTTTGGTAATTGTGTGCCTGTCATTGTGTGCTTCAACAGCCTTTTGATAGGGCAATCGTGCCTGTGCAGCAAGCTGCAGCAGCGGAAACACCTCCCAAAATGCGCCAGATGTTGGACGCCTTTGACAGCGTCGCTATTGTCAGCACCAGCAAGCTCTCTGGAAAGCTCAATGAAGTGTCGGCGCCGGAGGGTGGCCATGACAAAACCCCGGCCGCCTGCAGCAGCAAAGCCAGGGAGCGCAGCAAAAGGCTCAGGTGCAATCCGTGAATAATCTGTGAATGCTGGTGAGGTGGTCCCTTTGGGGGGGTAGGGGATGGAGATAGGAGGAATGATATTGAAAAATGGACATTGAGGTCACAGATGGACAGACATTGTCCTAAAGCTGCGGCAGGATTCAGGCTGGTTTGCCAAGCTCTTCCCCAAAGTTTTTTGGCCGATCAAGCTTCCTTCAAGGAATCAACCACCTCTCCAATCTTCCACTTTTTTACTTTCATCAGGATCAGACACTTGACACCTCCATGCTTTTCTGTACTGGCACCGCCAAAATCTGACATGGGTGACCTTGGCTACCACCTGCAGGACTTGCCCCAAGCGGCGAGACAGCCTTGTGAATCTGACGGAGAGCCCCCTCCACGCTGCATCCCCACTTCCCCTACGCCGCCGTCTCGCATTGCTGCAGGAAGGCGTTGAGCCAGCCAGCAATGAATTAAGCACTGCACTTGCAGATGACGTCATTATTGTGTCTGATTGAGTTGTCAGTGGCTCTGCTCTGGGCTTGTGGCGAAGCTGCTGAGAGGAATTTGCTCTGGATATGACTAAGGGTGAACGGGTGCTCTAGCGAGATCTAGAGGATTCCAGCTTTCTGAATTTGACTTGGCCGGTGAAGGCCCGCTTGTCATAACACCGTTCGAAGTAGATTTTCAACTATTGATGGTACCGAATACTCGTGTTAAGGTTTCCGACATGCACACCAGCTTCAAAGTGGGTGAGTGCCCTGCATCCCTCTTTCACTCTGACGTCTGCTTTCCTTCGCCCTAAAAGGCCATCTAAGATCAGCAGCTCAAAGCTCAGCAACACATTTCTCCAGCCATGCCGTTCAGCTCAGCCACTTGGCCTGCCAACTCTGCTGTTTATCGCTGTGGAATATTATTGCTTCATTTCTGGGTGCCTGCACGCGAGTCTCAATACAGAAATATCCACTGTCGTCCTGGGGTGCCACCAGTGGAATTCTCTAGAGACTAGCCAAACAGTAGGCCCCCACTGATTATGCAGGAAATTTGATGGTAACAAGATGCAAACCCCTGATCAGCAGCATAGGACGACCGGCAGTCAGAAATGCTGGCCAGCTCAGGACCATTACATCCGCCCCTCAGCCCGGCGGGAGGCAAGCCCTGCGGTGCGTCACAACCGCCTCCCTACCCATGACAGCTGCCACGGCTCTGAGCTCCTCAGACCGGCTCTCAGGGCTTCTGAGGCCCTCACAGCTGCTGCCTAGCACCCTCACTACTCAGCCGAGGTGAGTGAGTGTCCCTCTCAAATTGCATTGGTTTTGGAGTCCCAATCTGGTCAAAACTGCAATGCTAGCTGTACACTTGCAGAGTCTCCCAGATGTTCCACTAGTGTATGTATTCCTTGAATGAGGAGGAGGAGGAGACGTGAAAATATCGGCTGACCAGTGAGACTGTTTTGTCTCAAGGAATTTGCAATTTCTGATGGAGGTCTGGTGGCAAAATGGACGGTATTCGAGTTCATGACCTATCTGTGAATGCCCCTTGGACAGGTCTTGTGGTACTGTGCGCATGGCTTTTGTGGGCACTTGTGGAAAGTGACTGTCTCGTTGCTCACCTGGAGACTGGATGAGCGTGCAATCCTTTATGTGCGTTGTTTTGGTGCAGTTCCAGGAGGAGCATGGCCGTGTCAGCAGACTCAGGGGCGGGGAAGCGCATCAGTCAGAAGGAGTTTACGGAAAAGGCATGGCAGGCTGTGGTGTCAGCCCCAGAAACTGCCAAGAACTACTCACAGCAGATTGTGGAGACGGAACACATGTTCAAGGTAACTTTTTGCCTCTTTCATTGCTTTGATCGTTTTTGAAACGTGCGCGGATGTTACAGGCATATAAACTCTGATTGCACACCCAGCAATTATCATCCTCCAGCAGTAGAGGTAAGCAGAGGCATAGAAATGCTTCTCTTCCATAGAATCAATCCCAATCGCCCTCTCGCCTGGGGTGTCAGGGAGGTGCTGCAAGCTACTCATGACATATCAAATAACTCTCTCCATTCTTCAAGGAGCAGGCACTGTATCCTCCTGCAGACATGCACTGTGGTGGGGGCTCCCAGCCTCTTCCGTGCTCTCAAAGCGATGCAACAAATCCAGAGCACTTTCATCCTCCAGTCGGCCTGAATTTTTTGGCGCTGTGTCTGGGCCAAAGGCTCTGAATGTGTGTCATAATTGGCAGGTGCTGTTGGAGCAGCCAAACGGCCTGGCCCGCAGGATAGTCTCAAAGGCGGGCAGCGACCCCTCCCGCTTGCTCGACAAAACAGAGGCTTTCATCAGGCAGCAGCCGCGCGTCACGGGAGACTCGGCACAGGTCAGACCCATCATCACTTTTGCTGCCCCACTTTCCGTCACTTACACCTAACCGTGCCTCATGTTCAAAAAGCTCTTCAGGATTGCCAAGGGGATGTTGATCTTGCCGAGTGAGCAGCACACCTACAAAGGCTTGCATGTCATTCTCCTCCACCTTCCACTGGCAACACTGGACTCAAGTTTGTTGAGGGATCTGACTCACACTGGAGCAGTAGTTTGTCTGCTGTCCTCTCATCCCCTTTGGGGTAGCCAATGCCGAAACATGCACTGCATGCCGCAGGTGCTGGGGCGGAACCTGGAGGCCATGGTGACGCGCGCGCAGACCATCAAGGAGCAGTGGAAGGACAAGTTCGTCTCGGTGGAGCACCTCGTGCTGGCCTACCTGGACGACGCGCGCTTCGGGCAGCGCATCCTGAAGGAGGAGGGCCTGGACTACGACAGGCTGGCCAACGCCATCAAGGAGATCCGCGGCAGCAACGCCGTCACCGACCAGGTTTGTCTGCTTCACAAAC
>QAXI01000412.1:1020217-1035155 GCA_004335615.1 Chloroidium sp. JM
TGGAAACCCACCCCCCTCCCCCGACGTTCCTTTTGGACTATCTTCCTCTCGAAGGAGCTGCCTGTGTTTACCCAAAAGAAGTGACGTGTGTTGTAATGGAAAGTCCTGCAATAAGGAGCCATGCGATTGCTGTTCGTGGGATTGCCGGATATGCGGGATGAGAGCAGAGTATGGGGAAGCACTTCTGCTGGGATCTGCTGGGGGCGTATACTTGCTTGTAATCCCCGGGCCAGATTTCAAAGTCGAGGCCACAGAACTTATGGATGACTTATTCAAAAAGGGAAGCTGTGTCGGGCAGCACACTTCTGTGTTGTGCTCACAACTAGAGGTACTGAACTCCTGGAATACAGGTTTGCAGAAGAGTGGTGCACACTCCTTGCATGCTTCTGGTCATCCCCGCAGTCGGCGCTGAAAGCACAAACTGCTTCCATGCAGGTCCAGAGCTGGTCTGAGCGACCCCAACCGCCCCATCGCCTCCTTCATGTTCCTGGGGCCCACAGGTGTGGGAAAGACGGAGCTGGCCAAGGCACTCGCAGTTCAGCTGTTCAACACAGAGGACGCCATGGTACGTTGTCCCTCTGCCCCCACACACCCTCCTCCACCCAATGCTCCCTGGAATCGCATCAGGCACATGCAGCCGCTGCTCTGACACCACCAGAGCAAGTCGACAAACGGCAGTCCTGCCTTAAACAGGGCCTTCTACTTCCTCCACTCTCCCTGCTGTCAAATAGCGCACGCTTGCTTACCGGAGGGACAGGTTCAAACCTGCAGGATGAAGTTGTTCCAAGAATTTGTAAGAAGACAAGAGGCATCACCTCCACAGCCATACTTTACCATTTGTTGAATATTTCCACAAAGAGCTCACCAGCTGTCTGGGATGATTGGAGACAGCACAAGGACGTATGTGGCCACCTCGTAGTCCATCCTCCCCCGCTCTTCCTGATATGATCGCATGTCAAGCAGCTCACATATCCACTGTGCTGACACGTGCAGAGATACAGGGATGAATTTTGAACCAACTGCAGGTGAGATTGGACATGAGTGAGTACATGGAGAAGCACACGGTGAGCAGGCTGATCGGCGCACCTCCAGGTTATGTTGGGTATGACGAGGGCGGCCAGCTCACGGAAGCTGTCAGGTGGGATATCTGCCAACCCTTCACAGATCTCTTGCCAGGCATGACACCTATGCAGTGAGTGTTTGTACTCATCTTAGAAAAGGTGCCCACTGCTTTCAGCATGAGCAGCTGGCATGTGCCCGAGGCACAAGCTGGTCAAAGCGAGACCAAAGGGCAGGAAGCGTGTCATCAAACGTATTACGCCCCACATCGCAAGACTATCGCAGCAAGGTTCTGTGAGAAATCATGATGGGGTGCTCTCCGACTTGTAGCATGGTGCCGGGATATCTGTCCATGCTACAGACAGCAAAACGGGCGGAAAGACTCCAATCTGTGCATCCTCTTCCCCCGTCAGTGTGCAAGCACCAAGCCACAAGCACTGGGCACCTCATAACACTGAATAATGCTCATCCTTTCGAGGAGTGGATCTCCACGATGCTTTCTCTGCAAGGCCTGTCCTTGCCAGGCAGGTGCTTTTCTGGCATGCATTCGAAAATTCTGAAAACCCCAATCCCTGCTGCAGGCGGCGGCCGTACGCGGTGGTGCTGTTCGACGAGGTGGAGAAGGCGCATGGGGACGTTTTCAACATCCTGCTGCAGATCCTGGACGACGGGCGCGTCACCGACAGCCAGGGGCGCACCGTCAACTTCAAGAACGCCATCATCATCATGACCTCCAACATGGGCTCCGACATCATCCTGTCGGGGGAGGACCCCGAGACCACCAAGGAGAAGGTCATGACCCTGGTGAGCACGCCACCCAGTTTTGGAATCTTTATACAACGCAGCCAGATTCTCTTGGTCCAAGAGGCAGTTGAAAGAAAAGTGGGAAGCACACTCCAATCTCTGCTGACTTTGTTTCCTTCACCAGCAGCCCAACATTCTTCCCGCTTTGTGTGTGTGAGTTGGGGGAGGGGAGGAGGAGGTTTACTTCTTCACATTCTAGCGGCAGAGTGGGGGAATGTGGAAGAGCAAGCCAGTCGCAGGGGAGGTCAAATGCTTGCCTTGGACCTCGTGCACTTCAATCTTGAGCGCACGAATACATGGCATTGACTCCTTCTTCCCTTACAGAACAAAACTGCTTTCAATCATCCCTACCAAGTCAAAGCTCACCTGTCTCACCATCATTCTCCTGTCTTCTGATGTCATGCCACCTTTCCTTCTTTCTACCTCCCACCATCATCACCACTCACGCCTCACCACTGGCAGGTGCGCCAAAATTTCCGGCCGGAGTTCGTCAACCGCATAGACGAGTACATCGTCTTCGAGGGGCTCAAGCGGGAACAGATCAAGCAGATCGTGCGCATCCAAGCCAAGCGCGTGGCCGAGCGGCTGGCTGCCAAGAAGATCACGCTGCAGCTGAACCCTTCGGCGGAGGACTACCTCGTGGTAAGACAGCCAGCCAGTAGTGCCGAATCTGCATGCCTATCCTGCCCAAGACGCAGCCTTGGCCATGCCTTAGGGTAGAGAATGCTTGATGCACAAATTTGTTGTCAACCGTCAAGAATAACACTCTTCCATTGAGCACTTTGCCAACATTCAAGAAGAGGTTCCCAACAAAGAGGAAGAATTTTTTTGCTGCTCAGGATCAGGATGAGCACAGTTTGTATTGGAAGTGCATGCAAGCCTTGATATCATCCCACTTCCTCTCCTGAGAATTTCATCTTTCCCACAATGTAAGCACCAAGTAGGGCCATGTATGCATGTAAGTTGCTCACATGCTGCAAGGGAAACTTGCAATAGCACACACTACCCAGCAAGATTCCACCCACAAGAAGGTTCAATCGATTGGACTTTCTCACCCACAGACGCCTGCAGGAGAAGGGATACGACCCTGTGTACGGAGCCCGGCCGGTGAAGCGCGCCGTGCAGCGGGAGCTGGAAACCGCCCTGGCCAAGGGCTTCCTGCGCGGCGACTTTGGCGAGGACGACACGGTGGTGGTGGATGCCCCGGGGGGCGCAAAGGTGACCATCCACAATCTCCTAGCCTTCCAATTACCGTGTACGTCTGAGGTCGTTGGCCAATTGCTGACGCAAAATCAGCAATCTGAGAAAACTTCAATCTAGGAGAAGACAGGCCTGGTCCACAGAGGGAACAGATGAGCAGCCGTCCCAAATTGGCTTTCCGAAATGCAGACTGTGTCACCGAAAGAGGATATCCCCCACTGCTGCAAGGAAGGGAGCGTTCTGTTCAACACACCTCGTAGTCCACAAGGAAATGTCCTCATGGCAAGCACCCATAGAAAGGCCAATAACAGGATGAGCAAGCAGTGCTGTTGGACCTGAATGCACGCCAAAGTTGTCGATGGAAATGACTGCTGACAGAAAAGTGCTGTGCAGGCGACCCAATTGACTCTGAAACGGCAGGGCAGTGGGCCGGCCAAGCCGGCGGTGGACGACGGTCTGGACATAGACATCTCACACGATTCCATGGACAACGCCGACGAAGGCACACCCTCAAACGGCAGTGGGAGACGAGGCGTCGCAGGCTCAGCGCACTGAAGGCATCATTCTGTGTGCTTGTGGATGTGTTTCGAATGTTGCTGAGCAGGAATCTTTAGGGCTGCTGGGGATGATCGATCCTGGCAGACAGCAGTGGGTGGGATTTGGAAACAAATCAATGCAGTGGGATTCCTGTTCTCACTGCGCTAGCAGGACGGCTGTTCCAGCAGTTTTCAAAGTTGTCAATTTTGTGCCTTGCTCAACCTGATTAGATTATTAGAATAGATCGCATGTTTGTCTTCGGTTTGTATACTTGCTGTCCTGTGCGATTGCCACTTCAAGTCCTGGGGGTCTGGCTGCTGGACAGCGAACGAACTATTACGATCAGGGCTGTAAAAGCCTTTTTGTTAGAAGGGGTGATATGGAGTGACCTGCTTTTGTGATGAATGAAACCGCCAGAATTGAAACCCTATGCTGCTTGGGGGCAGGAGGACTTGCAGCTTGTACCAAGTTTGAACATGCAGGGCGTAAATGTAAGATCCATGCAAAATGGATTTCAATCGGCATGCCATGCCTGTGCACAGCTCGCTTTCTTTTGCTGGAATGCCACAGACTACGTTAATAAGTCAGGTTACCAACCACCTGACAAACGATTGCCCTCCTTGCAATGTTCAATGGACGGCCCAAGGCCAACAAGGCATTGTTTGCTCTTCTCCTGACGCCCCCACTAATCCAGCATTGTCCCTCGGACGTTCTACAAGGGCAGCGGAGATGAGGAGTGTTATCGCCTCACAGCGGTCTTTCCAAAATCAGTGTGACATCACCATCGGCTTTGTCCCCCCTTTTCAATGCATCCATCACCTGCAGTGCACGACTGTCAATCCTGACCACTGCAATGGTCCTGAAGAGGAGGGAGTGAGTTGGAATGAGGAGCACTGGCTTTGCGCATCTGCCAGAAAAGCTCTTCCACCTACTCCCCAATCCTCACCGCCTTGAAATCAACAAGCTGCTCTGCCAGTTCCTCTCGCCTTTTCCCAGTCTCCAAAGTTTCCCCATCTGCTGACCCAATTCCCCCCCAAAAGCCCCTCCAAGGATCGCAACGTGTTTTAGCAAGTTGTTTAAACCACAGAAGGGGAAACTCCTGGAACTGGAGCATGGTCTCTCAATCAGGTAAGCAGGCCAAACCTTCGTCCACCTCTGCTTGTCGGCTCCGTACACCACAATTGTGCGGGTGGGCGCATTGGCTCCAAAGATGGCATTGCCCTGGTACACGAAATTGGTCGTTGTGCACGCCCTCAGAATGTCCCCACAGAGAACAGCCTCCTGCCGCCGTTTGGCATCCATTTTGGCCACCTGTGGACACACCAATATTTCAATGTTTTGGCTGCCGTGCCCTATCAGATTTGACTTGATCTCTTAGAGATTGAATGCCTTTGAAAGGCGGCAGCTGATGATCTTACAGCCCCTATGTCATCCGGCGTTTTTTGGTAGAAACCCACGCCCCCTGACGGCTTTCAGGACACAAGTTTCTTGATACACAATTGTAAGGTACCTGATCTCGGTGATGAAAAAGCATGATTCCTTTACCCTTTTCTGGAATTTGGAAGCGAAAGAATAAAACAGTAATTGCCAGCTTTTATTGTGCTACATTTCGGAGATGCAGCTTGCAAATGCTTATCTAAACAATCAAAACTTTGTAAGAAATAAGTTCACCTGTGCCCGCTGGTATGCTGGGGAGCCCTCGACAAGATCTGCTACTACAACTCGCTGAGCTCTGGCGTCTTCCTCAAACACCACCCCCATGGGTCGTGGTAGGGTCACAGCCAGCACCTCAGAATCCCTCTGCAGCACCCTGCAGAAAGGAAAGTTTGTCATGACGCCTCACTTGCGCATGTAGGGGCGGTTTGGTAGAGGAGGAAGGGGGAAAAGAGGGATGTCATCATGTCCTGGTATTTGATGGTTTCTTTGTTCATATGCTGCAACAACACCTTCACCCCTACCCCTGAATTCCACAAATATAAACAACATTGTGTAAAAAATCAGCTTGGTGATAGGAGGTGGGAGGTTTGAGTTGAAGGCATCCTGGACCGAAGAAATACAGTTGAGATCACAAGCACAAATGGCGAGATTAGCATGTAAATTTGAAGATGATCAAGTACCAGTTGAGAAGCAGAATTTGCATTTGGTCCCATCGACTACCTTCCCCCAACCACCTCTCCATGGTAGTCCCCCTCGCTCCCCCTTCCTGCCTTCACACTTTCTTGAATTGATCGCTGGCTTGAATCTGCATTCAGCACTTTCAATCTCACAGCCATCTTGACAAGAAAGCATGGGAAGTGCCTGTCAAAAACGTAGGTCTCCTTTTCCCTCCTATTGACAGGCCCCACATCTATGCGCAGCTGCTTGCCCTCCATGTCCTCTTCCACTGGCCAAGGCGTGTAGCTGATTGCGCGGTACGCCAGCTTCCCATCCTTGTCGCGCATCGGCTGCACCCCAGGGCGATTCCGGAAGGCAATGCCATTGCTGGACTCAAATACTTCCTGGACAGTATTGTTGTAAGGGATATCAGGTGATGAGGGGGAATGACCATGTCGGAGAGGCTTTAAATTTTTGCGGTGACGCATTAAGCAAAAGATTGTGTAGCCTTGATGAGGTGGAGCAAGATCATTGCGAAGCGTCTGCTGTTGTGGTGAGTTTGGCTAGAGTCACGCCAAAAATGCTTATCTGGGATAGAAATGTGGGTATGTGGGCTTCATGTACACAAAGCTAGAGTGCAGGACGATGAAAAATATACAAGGGGGAGCTCATGTTCAGCTCAAGGGCGTGAAAGACTCTGCAGGATTTTTTCTGCCATATTCAAAATCATAAGGTGTTAAAAAATACCTCTTCCTCTCTCCGACGTCCTAGGAGAAGAAACGAGGCTGCAGCCAGGATAATGGGGAGCGCTATGCTGAGTGCGAAGAGTACGTCTTTCTCCCTTTGGCATGCAACGTCAAAACAGAATCCAGAGGCTCTGCAGCTGGTATTGCTACGATATATACTGACAGTGCTACTGATCAATGCTTTATGCGACGCCACAGACTGCTTTCGCTTGCAGCGGTGTGGTGCATGCTCAACACAACAATATTTCGTCCCAGGGCTGCGACTGAGAGGAGGACTTATGCGTTGACCTAAGCAAAGCATGGCTTTCATTAATTGACTGCGTCTGCATTTCCTCTCTTTGCTCCAAAATTCAAATCCGTCCAAGGTTTCGGCAGATTTACAAAAGGTGACTGTACTTGCATGGCCTCCCTGCTTCGAAATTGGCCTGCACCGGAGCCAGCAGTTCTCACAGATGCGTTTTTGCTGATCTGTAATGCCAGATGATGAAGACGCCGATGCGTACAACAGCAGACCAAGATTTAGAGGGACAAGCCATGCCATTGCAGCCTTTGTGGCCCTGATAGCAGGTAACAACACAAAAGAAGAATCAGACTACTTGAGAATTAGTTCATGTCACCGGGTCCACTCATGGATTGCTAGGGCTGCAAGGCCAGGAAATGGACTCGTCAGGAGGTTCTCTGGAGACACCTCAGCCGAGATTGAGGCCAGCCAGTTTCCCATACAATGTCTAACGATGTTTAAACTGTGGCTGGAGTGGCTTCAAATCTCAAGACAACTCAAAATCTCTGTACACTTCAGGGCATGCAACTGACCTCAAACGTTTCCTTAGAGACTCACTGAATCTCGAACAAGCTCTCAAACACGCCCCTCACAACACAGCCTCAATCCGAGATTGTGAGACTTGGAAGCCAGCCAGGGGATCTCTTCCTCTCTTGCCCGACGATTTCAACCCATATCACATTCGAAAATGGTGATCTCGGCATTCCAGGCTCATGGCTGGCGCTGACGGCCCCAACCCGGGCGGGAGCATGGGCCAGCCTGGCGTTCACCGGCACCCTGCTGGTGCAGTACTGCGTCTCGGCGACGTACCACACGCAGACGTGGGGCCTCACCACCCGCACCTGGCTGAGGAGGGCGGACCACGCCGCCATCTTCCTGCTCATTGCAGGTGTATGCCATCCCTACTGCCGTCTTCAGACCTCAAAAAACTTGAAAGGACATGGAACGATGACTTGCCTGGCATGGCTGAACCGGTGGAGGCTGTGTAGTACTGCAGCGATGCTCACATGGCCTCCATCTCCCCTTCAAACTGCACCCTGGTTTAAAATTTGACCATTGTCACCTCACCTTGTATTTTTTGGAGAGGGTGACCAGGCAATGACTGCAAAAAGTGGCAGTATCATTTTAGCATGTTGGCAGATTTAACTTCCCCCCACTGGTACGGGTGACAGCAACTGGTGGGGGTGGGGGGGGGCGTAGCCACCCAGTGGCAAGACCGAGATGCCCACAGAGATCCCCAAAGCTTGGTGAAGGTGAATATATGGGAACCCACAATGAGCACTCTCAAAGTTGCACAAGCAAGGAGGAAGTATGCATTGCTGAGAAGGCAAGCCGAATTGATCTCCATGCAGGCACGTACACCCCGGTCTGCCTGCTGGCCCTGCAAGGAGAAATGGGCAGGAAGCTGCTGATCATGGTGTGGAGCGGTGCCGGCTTTGGGTTCCTGCAATCCCTGTTCTTCGTGAGCCTGGCCAAAAAGGCCACTGCCGTCCTGTACCTGGCCCTGGGCTGGATGGCCGCTCAGTACGGCAAAGTATGGCCCTGTCTTCATCATCCTTCATTCGTACTTTTCTGAAAATTTTATGCATCATCTATAATGTGTATGTACCTTCTATGGGCTGTATGGCATGGCAAAGCCAGTCAAATTTTCTTCTGCCAAAATTGACACCATCTGCATTCCTTGCCTGGGCAACAGGCCTTTGCCTGATGATAACCCCCCCCCCCCCCTCTCTCTCTTTCCTATTCCACCTAAAGGAAGGCAAAAACGTATTCATGCCGTCATCATGCTGGGACGGTCAATCTCACCTTTTTCAGCACTCGTTTCCAATTGCAGTGCTGCAGCTCAATGGAGACAATTCAATAGATCGAGTGTTGCATGCTGTGCGTCTCACAATGGTTCCCAGATATATCCCCTCGTGGCACAGCTTCTGGAATGTATGGACCAAGCATAGTGTGGCACCCACTGCAGCAGCCATGTTGGAATTTGAATATAGATGGCGTGATGTGTGCAGGAGATAGTCCAGCGGACAGGATACCAATGGGCATCCTTGATCCTGGGCGGTGGAGTCCTCTACAGCATCGGTGCTCTATCCTACGTCTTGAAGTGGCCCAATCCCTACCCCAAAACCTTTGGGTACCATGGTGAGCTCTCACTATCATCAGGTCTTTGGTTCTGCTTCAATTGAAATGGAAGGGAAGAGAAGATTGTGTCACCAGAGAACGAGTTGCACTCCTCCTCTGCACCAGTACAAAATTACTCATCAACCGCTTCTGTTTCCTTGTCGTCTGAGGAGCAAATTCTTTGTGTCACTTGGTCACTGGGGCTCAGTAACCCAGGGTGTCCCTGTCCCCTACGCTGCACTCTTGGATATGATGTGCAGCTCAGCTCCAAAATTCGCTTTCCTGCCCTGCTTCAAAGGTTTTCTCACTTGGGCAAGGGGAGCTGCACAGTGGCTGGACTGCATTCTTTCAGTAGGCGATGGGTGCAATCTGAAGTAAAAATGCTCATCTGAGCACATAGCGTATACGTAAGCCGTCGACGATACCTACATCAAGAAAAGCATCTTGCAAGTGGCAGCTCTCCTCACGCAATGCTGAGACTCCACTTGACTTGCAGAGATCTTCCATGTGTTTGTCATACTGGCATCTGCGACACACTTCGTGGCGGTGGCACAGCTTGTGTATGGTTTTGATGGCGGCAGAAAGATCGCTTGGTGACAGCAGCCAGCTAACCCTGGCCAGAAATTTTGGGCGGGAACTTTTTACAAGCAAATCACAGAGGGGAATGAGAGAGCACGAAGTGGACAGTGAAGTCAGCAAAAAGACATTTAATTAACTGGAATTGCATGACCACAAACAACGTAATTCAGACTTGAGACTCAAATGTGTGCTAAGGACAGCTACTCTATGGTATCACTGCTCTACGTGTCGCTTTACCTTGGTCCTCTGCGTCCTGCCTTCTGTGTTCACATAGGTATTCTGTTCTCACCCTAAGGCATTGTTGTTGCTGTAGCCCCAGCAGCATAGTAAGATGTGAAATCATGTGCCTGAGCCTTGGCAAATGCAAACAAGAAAGAATGGTTCATGTTTCATTCCTACTCAGCTAGACTAGGCTGTGAAGAAATCTACAGCTTGTTGGTTTGGAGCTTCTGTAAACAATCTACCTACACGGACATGGATTGTTTGGAAAGCAAAGCTATGCTGAAACCAATGCGTCAGAGTATTCGCTGTCCTTGTCCCCCATTGATTGACGCATTTGCGTACACATCAAAGCAATCCAGACTTTCAAGAGGCAATTTTGCTAGATACGGAAGACTGCAGCCTTCAATTTTCTGGGTACGGGACTTGTAGATTGCAGAGAAATAAGCACGCGAGAAAAAAGTAAGTTCATAGATGAAAAGCTGTCAAGGCTTCATGGTCAGATCAGACTTCAGTGGCATATACATTATAATTTAAAGGTCATATCTGGCAAGACAGCATCTAAGGAGCTGATGAGCCTGCCCCTTGAGGTCAGCCAACATTTCAATTCAAATCAATGGATGAATTGCCTCATTGGGGAAGGCATGTTCTTTTGTGCTTTGCTATGCCCCTCAGTCAACGGAGCATAGTTGTCGTTGAGCTTCCAATCTTTCAGGCATTCAGGCGTTCAGAAAGCTGTAATCTGCCTTTGTGAGCTCCGAGCTGACGTCCCACAGCTTGCGAGCAATTTCCCTGTCATGGGAGGCTGCGTTGCTCTTCGACTTTTTTGAATTCACCCAGTACTCAGACGTCACACCCTCCACCTGCATCATGATCAGGAGAATGAGGTAAGCAGCATTATGAGCCTGGCAGGGTGAGAAGGGTCCAGTCACCACTGCCCCATGTGTGCTCCTGACTAGACGGCTGTAGGAATCCTCGTCAGCTTCTGATCACAGCTGGCTCGGTGAAAGTTCTACCAAATTTCTTGCATACTCTGTCTGCCACTTGGGATGACAGGGGTTTCCTTTGAGTCCTGTCGCACTGAAGGCAAGCTCACATGCCGACATAAGATTGAGTGGATCCTAAATCTTGGAGGATATATGTCTTACCTCTGGGGACAAGCAGAGGTGAATCTGGGTGGCAGCTCCTTGCTTGGGGCTCTTCAGGAAGAGCTTCATTGGATAGAGTGGCAGATACAAAATGGATTTCCACCACGGTGGGTTGCGGTCCATCAGATGCCTGCAACCACATAGAGTGACTCAGAAGGCTCACAACGACAGATTGTGAGGTGACAGATTCAAATTAAGCATGAAAGTATTACTGAAAGAAATGAGCTTTGTCCAAACAAAGTGGGTTACGTCTGCTTGCAGAATGTGATTGTGGCCTCAAGCACATCTGAGACGGCTTGTATGATCCACAAGAACGCATGCATAAAGCCCCAAAAATCTTTCCAGGTTGCCCTCATGGCATATCGTCTGATCCCCCCTCCTCTCCAATCAAGTATCATTCACAATTCAATCTTGGAAACAGCAGCAACCAGAGAAGTGGTTTGCAAGCTGTAATACTTTTCAAGCACATCAAACTCTTCCAGCACCAAGAGCCAATGAGCCATGTGACCGACCACACCCACCTCGACAGCTCGGTATCCACCACTCCTGGATGCAGGGTGTTGGCTGTCACATGGGCAGGCAGCCTCCTGGCCAGCTCATAGGTGAAGAGGATGTTTGCCAGCTTCGACTGACCGTAGGCGCCCCACGCACTGTACGACTTGCTGTACTGCAGATCCTCTAACTTGATTTTGCCAAACTGGTGGGCCGCCGATGAGACATTGACGATCCTCGCAGGCCTGCAAACACCTCGCAATCAGTCACAGAAGAACGTGGCGATCTCTATTGTCCTGTTGACTTGATAGAGTGACACCCTCTGTATCCACCTGCTGCCAGCGTCACAGGTGTTGAAACTGAGTTGCATGGACCTTGCTGCGCATTGTTCTTGCCACAGCAAGTCTTGGTTGTTTAGAAGGCAACAGCAAATGTGTGCCTGCTTCTTGCGCACTACCTAATCGCGGATTGATGTCCTGGAGCAAATAGAAGTCTGTGACAAACCCATTACCTTGCTGGATCCGTCATCAGTGGCAGCAGGAGCGAGGTGAGCAGGAAGTGGCCCAAGTGGTTTGTGGCCAGCTGCATCTCAAAACCCTCCTTGGTGCGCTGCTCCGGGCAGGCCATTATCCCTGCATGTGAACAATGGAGATTTGCATGTGCTGTATTGACTGAGCTGATTGCACTGCATTGTTATGTTCCAGGAAGCGTTAATGGCCCACAAGACATCTGGGCCCATCAGCCCTCCAAGATGTTCCACAATTTTGCAGGCAGTGCTTACTGAAAAACTCAGCTCAATCTTTCATAGATCGCGTACAGGGGTAATATGTACACACAAGTAATCTTTGTTACCCTTGCCTGTGGGGATGAGAGTGCTGAGCAAAAAGTCCAGAGAAGAACAATAGCTGTACCTGCATTATTCAGAAGCACATCCAGATGCTGGCTGTCCTTCTGCGCTTTTTTGCCAAAAGCACGCACACTGTCCAGATCTGACAGGTCGAGCAATTCACAGCTGACCTTAGCTTCAGGAAATTCGGAACTGCACCACAAGACTGCCATCAGAAAGCCTGTCATGGCCCCATTGTTTCCCCAAATACCAACCAGACCGCTGACACACCCCTATGTGCCCGGAAAACCCAGACCGATGCAAAATCGACATTGATATCTGGAGCAGTGAATGGGTCATTCCAGATTGAGATGATTTGCACTAGCTCTACAAAGGCCGTGCACTTCTCAAGATCTCCAACGCTTGCCCATGGTCCAGACCCCACCATTTCCCTGTCAACCAAATTGCCTCGCCGCCGATGATGTGCAAGGTGGCAGCATGATCAAAAACGAGTATAACAGCGTGCAGCTGTGGCTGTGCAAGACACAATACAATCCATTGCCCCAGGCCGATGTCCAGGCTGCCCCTCAACACCCCACTGTCATTGACGCGGGAAAGGTTACAGGAAAGGGGTTGTACATGATCTTTTGGCGGGCCTGCTGCGCCCTCTCCAGGCTCCTGCACGCCAGGGTGGTCTGCCACCCCTTCGCGGCAAACGCTCTGGCAGACTCGAAGCCCATGCCTTCAGCCAAAAGCCCATGGTCACGTTTGGGTCTGTTTGACAGCAACAAATTGAAGTATGGAGTGCAAATGAGCATATACGCCTATGTGGATGGCTGTCCCTGCCAGTGGAGTGGAGATGCGACATGGAAGTGTTAATAGAGCTTCATCAGTATCCGTGTGAGCCTTTTATTTAACCCGGCGACGAATCCGAATTCAACTAAAATAAGGTCAGTGAGTTTCGTGTTCGTGATTTGTTGCTGCAAAGCATTGAGTACAATTTAGATAGCTGCAGTCTGTAAGTCCAGGCACGTGGTCTGCATACCTGTGTTACCTCCAGTGATGATTGCTCGCTTCATGTGCGTGCCCATGTCTACGTCAGCACTTTACACGCACACTGCCACCATGCACTTCCCAAAATTGTGATCTCAAAACATTGACGTGATGAGCGTCTTTCTGATGTCAGCGGTGAAACCAAAACAGCTGCGAAAAAATATCGTCCTAAATAACTTGACTTTGAGGCTCCAAATGGCTTCGCTGGCACCACAAGTTACAAGACAGTGTTACAAGACCTAACCCAAAGGCTCATCTTCGAGTTTCCTCTTCCTTCTGAAAGCTCCCTCCTGGAATATCGGAGTCAAAGGAGGAGGTGCTCATCACCAGTCAGTAGAACCAAAATCTTGGAGAGGAACAGCGAGAGACTTGGACTGCCGAGTAATAAGCAGAGAGTAGGCCGCTATGGCTTCCTCCTCGGTGGCCGAGCCTCCCCACATAACAAATAAGGCTGCAGTGCTCTACGGCATCGAGGATTTGGTGCGTCGCGACCGCTCCCTTGCCCGATGCAAGTAGGCCTATCGGCGCTTTTCGGCGCAAAAACAGAGGAAGTGGGGCTCACAGATGGTGCAGCTTGGATGGCATCGTCATTGGAAATTCACACGGCGTTGAGGGGCAAGATCTCCTGGCTGCTGATGGTCTTGTGGCTTGTGAGAGTCAGTCTAGGGTACCAATATTGACCGACTTGTGATGCGCTGCAGCGATACGAGAACTTTCCTCTTCCAGAGAAGGTCACCGAGGGATGTGTCCGCGTGAGAATCGTATCAACAGGTGATCTGCCTTCCTCCTCCTGCATGCTTGTCAGTCAAAGCTGCGAGCTCGTACATTCGGTGTACGAGATGTCACTTTCACATGGCATTCCTTCTGCAGGTATCTGTGGCTCTGATGTCCATTACATGAAGGTATATCCTTTGGGCCTATTACTGTTATCTACCTCTTGAAAGTTGCATACCTGCAAATTCACACCCAATGCCTCACTCAGCATGGCCGTGGCCTCCAATTGCTTGTTTCATTTGCCCAAGAAGGATGCATAGCAGACTTTGTGGTACAGCTTACATTAGCGTCTGCAGATCCCGTGGGTCCTGAGTGTCTTGGTTACTGCAGAAAGGACGCATAGCAGACTTTGTAGTGAACGGGGCCATGGTCATCGGCCACGAGTCTTCCGGGTGAGCAGATCTGAATTATCATTTGCATCTGTCCTGCAATGCAGTGCTGCAGGGATGACCAGAGCCAGCAAAGAAAGTATTGCTTGAGGAAAGATTGTTTCGGAGTGCCAGATCTTCTTCAGTGAAGGAATGCAGATGGGTTTGGGAAGAGCGGAATTCCGATATGTTCACGTTGGAAGCAACAGGGGGGTCTGCATCCAGCATCTTGACCTTCAGAAGTCAGCTCTGATTAGTCGGCTCTCCTGGGATGGACTGGATGCCAGACCTAGGGACTGGATTCCACAATCAGGGGCCATTTCAGTGACTCTGGGCTGCTGATCTGCAGGGTGATCACGGAGGTCGGCCCCGGAGTGCAGCGATTGCAAGTGGGGGACAGGGTAGCTTTGGAACCGGGGGTGCCGTGCTGGTCCAACAAGGCATGCAGAGAGGGGCGGTACAACCTGTGCCCTGATATCAAGTTCTTTGCCACCCCACCCCACCACGGCTCGCTCATGCAGGTCAGCCCTGCACACCAGCAATCTCCTGCCCTTGCGATGCGTCTTATACTAGGTTTCCTTTCCAGATATGAATGGGACCACAGGTACGGCGGCCAGTGTCTGGTGTGTGTGTGTGTG
>QAXI01000412.1:1035782-1055819 GCA_004335615.1 Chloroidium sp. JM
GGGGGGGGGCGGCACGCATGGCTGGACAGAGCAGGTCTTAGGGAAGCAGTTCAAACAGGGTCCTACAAACAAGCAACGCTGTTATATGCTGATTGTGCACTCTTTGTCTGCAGTACGTAGACCACCCGGCAGATTTCTGCTTCGTGCTGCCCCCTGATGTGAGCTACGAGGAGGGAGCTATGTGCGAGCCGCTCTCCGTGGGTGTGCACGCGTGCAGGAGGGGAGAGGTGTGCCCTGGAAAGACAGTGGCCATCCTGGGAGCTGGACCCATTGGTGAGCAGCCTGCATCTCCACAGAGGGGAGGGGGGGGGTATTTATTGGGAGGCATGGGTTGGTGATCTCCGACACGCCTACTCCGAATGAGTGCTATAGACTACAATAGAGGGTCATGGAAGTTAGGTTGCTAAAGAATACCCACCATTGTACATCAGCAAGCAGCTCCAGGACGACAGAGGGGCACATGTGGCTAGGATGTCCGGTAATATGCAAGAGGTGTGCATCGTTCTCCAAATGGGCAGTTGATCTTCTCAACGAGCATCGTTTCTGGGGGGAGAAAGCGGGGAAGGTCGCAATTTAGGCAGGCCCGAGGCAGGCTTGATGGGCTTTTCAGGTTTGTAAAACGAAGTCAACGCATGCTGCTTGATGTGCTAATATAATGCAGGCCTAGTGGCACTGATGGCAGCCAAGGCGTTCGGAGCTGACTCTGTGGCCGTCACTGACATCAAGAACGACAAGTACGCCCCCTTCCGCATCGTATGATCGAGCACAAGTGGGGTGTGCGGAAAGAAGCCCACTTGTGGAGAAGTGAGCTTGGGCAGGTGGGTGGCACTGGAGAGGAGACACAGGGCAGAGGGAGAGAGGGGTGGGTAGCAAGGTGTTGCTCTCTTCAGTAGCGACTCTCGCCTGATGAGGGAATCCAATTCTCATCACCACTGACCAGCACTGGTGACATGTGAAGCTGGTGGGTCACTCAATGAGATCTCCTGCACCTGCAGCTTGGCACTGGCAGAGCAGCTGGGTGCAGACGTTTGCCTCAACCCCCAGGCCTCCGCCACACCTACAGAAGTGGGCGAGTGGCTTAAGGCCTCCCTGCCCCCCTACGGGCCGGACATTGTCATCGACTGCGCAGGCTTCCAGTCCACGCTGCAGGTCTTTTACACCCCCCCCCCCCCTCCAGGAATAGCCCCCACGGACTGATTGCAGCCAATTGTGTTCAGGCAATCATGCCCAGTAATTTAATTTGGATTTTTTGTTGGTGTTAGAAAATCTGGGAGGGTATCGGGCAGGTTTTAGGGGGGTTTTCCTTGGCCATGTGCAGGTATGTCACAATCTGGGCACATAGATTTGCCAATTTGGGAAGAGTGACCACATCTTGACGCTCCTGAAAAGCATCCACTGCCAACAATTGCGGTTTAGGAACAATGGAAATGCTTCGCTTGCATGTGCGAGTATGTTCAATCGTCGCATTCAGCGTCTCGCACAGGGCATTTCTCACATCTGCTTGGGCTTAGTTGAGAAGAAGCAGATTTCATGCTGAGAAGCAGATTTTGTGTGGAGACCTGCTGAAGTTGAATTTGATTCCAGACCGGGATCCGCGCTTGTGTGGCCGGAGGGAAGCTGGTTGTTGTGGGACTGGGAGGCGAGAACGCCACCTTGCCCATCGCTGCTGCAGCCTGCAAGGAGATAGATATCGTGGGCAGCTTCAGATACTGCAACACCGTGAGCCCTTCCACTTCCACCACCCCACTGCCTCTCGCAGAGCGAGAAGAAAAGAGGCCTTGTCGGACTGAACCTTTGCACCGGATTGCATTTCGATGTGCCCTTGCAGATCTCACTACCCCCAGGATTGCCTCTGCTCCTTGCAAACCAGCCAGTATGAAGGAACGCAGCTTTCTTGTTGAGAGCCGTGTTTCAGCAATCCGCGTGGTCTCTGCGTTTGAATGTCGCCGTTGTTGCCCCCCCAACCTCCCCTTCCCCTTCCCTTCCACTTCCTTTCAAGCCCTTGCGTCTCTCACCCCTAAACCACCTCTCCTCTGCAACACCCCAGTCATCTGTCAAACAAAACGCATGAGTGCAATCCTTGACACTGCAGCCAGCAGGGACTGACAGGGTTTGCAATCTTTTGTGCAGTACCCCCTATGCCTGAAGCTGATGGAGAGCAAGCGGGTGGACGTTTCCCCCATGATCACACACAGGTTCGGGTTCTCCGAGAACGAGGTGCACGCGGCATTCGACTGCGCTGCTCGCGCCGCACAGACTGGGGCCATCAAAGTCATGTTCTCCCTGGTGCCGGAGGAGGAGCTGGATTGAGGGGGTCGTCCCCCCGCCAACCCCACACCCTGAGGGGGTGTCGATATTGGGGGCGACAGGCGCTGAAACAATCCGGAAAGCACTGTGTGTTCCCCTTGGAGGAGAAGAGGGTTTGAGGGAGAGGTTCAGACGCTGCGGGGTCGCCCCGACCCGCCAAGGGATGACGGTGTGGGCTGCAGGAACCCCAGGGGGCTTTGGATGCCAGCTGCTTAATGGCCTGGTGGTCACTTCGAGAACCATTGGTATATTCTTTTGCTACGGTGATGGCTGCGAGAAAGGTTTTGTTCTCTGATTTGCCGGTCTGTTTGCACGGTAGGTTGCTAGCGGTGCGATGGTTTTGGCGGGGGGATCCTGGGGAGTGTGTTTCCGGAACACAGCGGATGGGGCGAGGGAGAGGGTCACGTAGAAGCCGACTTGATTGGACGCTATCCTGCCATACGTTATGTTCTGTCTTTGGTCTTATCTTCTGTATTCCAGTTGCAAGCTGTGTCTGTCAGGCTTTGCCTAGACACAGTCGGCTCGGTATGGCCATCTCTGCATGCTGCTGCCACCCCCTGTGAGAGAACCTCGTCGCTTTGTGAGGCTAATGAATATTTCGTCCTTGGCTGCTTCAGTATGGTATTTACTTTCATTTGGGTTGTGTAGCTGCCTCGATGTAAGCACGGCATGTTATAGAGCAGAGATTGCACCTTGAGGTTGAGTGCTGAGAATTTCCTGTGATGCAACAGCTATATGGAGGACGCTGCCATCTGCTATTTGAATTCAGATATTTGAATTCGGTCAGGTTTTCATCCCTACTTCCTACTTTGAAACTCTGCCAATTTCACTGACGAAAGCAATTTTCTGCAGTGGTTATTCACTGCCACCATGTCCTCCTGATCCCTCTTGGATTATCAAATTTGAGCAATGAATTCAGCCTATCTATCGAGTTGACCATGTCTCCAAACGCAGAACTAAAAGTGTAGAAAGACAACTAATCCAGGGACACTCAACCCCAAGGGGACCCCTAGCCCTGTCCAGTGGACTCTGGCGGCACTATGGGCTCGTGCACATTGACTTCCTCCACGCTCGCCATGTAGGAGGGCTGGGGCAGGCCTTCGGGGACCTCGTACTTCTTTTTCGCGGCCGCAATCTTCTTGTCCAGGATTGCCTGTGCAGCTGCCTTTTTCGATAGCTTCCAGAGCCAGTACGAGTAGGCTGCAATCCCAATCACTCCTGCAGAGCATTCCATTCGATAGCATTCTCAGCAACAACATTTTGACCCATCCAAGCTAGTTTCCCGCTTTTGCTTTTTGTGACCATTCTCCTTCAGTTGTGCACCCTTAAAGGAGGGCTTTTGACCGTGTCATAGGGGTCCCCTCATCACTCCTGAGGGATTCCTCCCTTCACACCCATCCCCAACTGGCTAGTCCAACCCCCACAGCCCCTGACTCACTTGTGCCAGGTGTATGTTTGTGATGCCTATGAAGAGGTGAAATTGCGCACCCACGAGGAGCGAGTTCATGAACATGGAGCCCGGGCGGAAGATGGAGGGCGCCCCGAAGGTGCCCTGCATCTCGTGCTGCTCACGTGCGCTGTACTTGGCCACCGGCAGCTTGATGATCTCCTGGTGCGACAGGTTGTCCAGATCCGTGCCAGGATTCAGCCGTTCCACCTCCCAGAGCTGAAGCAGGGGATTGGTCAAGGTTTTCCCAAAACAAGCCATTGAGCGGGAGGCTGAGGCAGTTTAGTCTGACTTTCTTAGTTCAGTGCATTGCCTTCTCCGAGCAGAAGCTGGAAGTGGAATTGGGAAGGGTCAGACCTGCCTGTGTGAGTCCTAAGAAACATGGTCACAATCTGTTTGATGACATGCCAAGCTTTAGATTGGAGCTGGGTTTTGGGGAACGAGTGGGGGAGTCTCAATGGTAATTGTGGGGCAAGAAAGGTTGTGGATCTACATCTCCACCCCCTCTCCCTGTTGGCAAGGTCACATGGCGAGCCAGGACAAAGCATGGGGGGGCAATACAGGAGAGACCTCTATGTCACGCGGCTCGATGATGTCCTCGATGCTTTCATGCCTCTTCACCACGTATGTGCGGTAGCTACGGTCCTGCAGTGAAGCTCTTCAGATTCCTTAGCCAGTAGGAAGCCGGTGGAACATCCACACATCTATTTTGTCAGCGCTCAGGAGCAGTGCTGACAGAAAACATGAAATTGGGTAGCTACACCACTCATCGATCGAGTCTGCAACGAAATTCTTATACAGTTTCGCCAGCACCATTGCATCTGGAGCGGCCACCAGCCATGTGAAAAGTAGACAGGCAGACAGACAGCAGGCGGGCACAGCATCACTACAGAGCAGAGGCTCACCATCATGTTGCTGAGGACCTGCCGGTCCCGTTTGGAAAGGGCTTCCTGCCACACAGACAACGAGGTTGAGCATTGAGACTCAGTAGGCATGCAGGCGCTGAGGCATCCCTTATCAACAATGTTCCGCGAAATTTCTGCCTGTTTTTATGCCAAATCCACACACCCTTTTCCACCTGCAGGTTTGCCATCCTCTTGCTTCTTTTGCTTTTTGTTGTGACTCCTAAACTTGTCCCTCCCCAAAAGCACCTTTCACACCTCCATATCATCGTATCATCACTCGCCCCCCCGCTCTCGCTTCTTTGCCTCCCAGTCTGAAAAGTTGCTTCATAAAAATACACCCCATGTTCGAAAAAACTCTCCAGCACTGAGATTCTTCTCATTGCATCTCGAATGCACACGCTGGCAAAACACACCAAAAAGGAACATAGCCCAACACAGCATTGACCCTCCCTTCCTGCCATCCTGTTACATTCTCCTTGGCATAGGCATCAGCAGAAGCAGCTCACCGCAGGCACCAGTATGCTCTGCCCCTCCTTGACTTGCTCTGCGTCTAGCTCATGATTCAAAGACAGCAGCTCATGCACCGAGATGCCTGGACCACACCTCACCCGTCAACGGATATTTGTTGTTACACGCATGCACCGCTCCAGCCCTTTGAAAAGTGAAAGTGATTAAATTGCCGATTTGGGGTGCATTGTATGGACTGTTCAAACAGCCATCCCCAATGGCACGAATTGCATTTAAGCATCTCTCTCAACTGGGTCAACTCAATTGAGCTCAGGACACAGACAACACACTGGAAACACAGCTCATACTGTGGCGATTACATTGAGACCACTACTGCGGCAGAAGAGGCTCGCGAGCTCGTAGAGCAATGACGGAAGCAACAATAGGGGTGAGATCGAGGGCAGAGGGGGAGGGATACCTTTATCGGTGGCCACATCTTCTGCTGTTTCACCCTTCCCAAGTTTGTGTGGCTTGACTGTGAAGGCATGACATGGAGGGCAAGGTAACCTGGCAGTCTGCAGAGGCGTGCCCTCGTGAGTTTCAAGTCAGTGGAGTACAAGTTCAAAAGTCTATATCGTCTTCTGCAATTGCAAGTTGATGATGACCTACGAACTTCACCTGCCTCCCTAAAACGCTGTTGTGTCTTCCTAGCAATACTTGCTTGCTGCTAGGAAGCGAAGTCACCATGCCAGTTCTGCCTTCAATCACATCAAGTCTTTGACAGTATCAACGTAAACTCGCTTGCTGTCCAGCTCATGCCAATGGATTGATTGTTTAGCCATGTGCAGAACAGCTTCACTTCAATCATTGGATACTTAGTCATCTGATTCTGATGTTGACGACTCTCAGCAAAAGATTCTGCAAGTCTTCCTTGTACTACAGCAAGAGCTTCAAAGAGCAAGGGAGCGATCACAAAGGTGGGTTGCAAGTCCTGTCGTGAGAACCGCCTTTAGGGCAACTGCTTGCAACTCCTCGACCTAATGAAGAACAATTTAGAATATTCTGGGTATTGAAGCCATATTTGTTACCATTTGCTCAGAATATCGATTTTCAAGCCAGCACTAGTACTCACATGTCGTGCATGCACCCTTGGACTTGCTCATAACGAACGAAATGCGTTTCGAAGCTGCTCGTGAAATTATTCAGTACAATCGGAGGACCATGCATAGACCTCAAAGAAAACCAAGTCATAATTTCTGTCTGCTCTCCATGAGGATCACCAGAAATAGCTTCACAAATTGTGAAGCAAATCAGGAAATGCCTCTTGCAGTATGTCCAAACGACCGTCAGCAGGCTCTCCAAGGGCTGGCAGCGGCAAGAAGGCTGCCAAAGCCAGGCATGCTGTCAACCATGGCGAGGAGGGGGTGAAGGGAATTGATCATCCCTCAGACGACTCATGGGTGGAGTCTGCCTTTGCCAGTCGCTACCTCAGCACTCCAATCCCAAAGGACAGGTGAGGGTGGTATCAGCCTGACAGCACAGACAGGAGATCAATGTTGTCTGGATTCGCTGCAAGCTACAAAGTGTACCTATAAATGCCGTAAAGGACCCTTTGTGTGGCAAGGAATGCCTCAATTAACAAGAGCTTCACATGCAGGCTGCCAGAGAAGACATGTCCTGCCGATGTTGCCTACCAGCTCATCAGAGATCAGAGGCAACTGGATGCAAACCCCCGGCTGAACCTTGCCTCATTTGTGGTATGCACTACCAGCAAGCATTGTTACGCTTCTATGGCACTATGACCTTCACACAGCGGGCATAATTAAAGCTATCTTGATACATGGGTGTCAGGATGACTCACGCTGCCTGCATATCGAATGCTTTGAAGCTGACGTGCAGATTCAAGCAGTGCACTCTCAGTGCCCTTCACCCCTTCCCCCTTGCCCTGTGCTGCCCTCTCTTTAACCCCTCGTTCTCCCTCCTAGCATTTCCCTTTTTTGCAGACCACATGGATGGAGGAGAGAGCTCAACAGCTAATCGCAGGTGGATATGTCTCATTCTTAACTCAATTGCCCTGCAACCGGGAAGAAATTTCTCCATTGGAAGGCAATCAAATCCATCCTGGAGCAAATCCACTTTCCTTTGCTGTGATGAAATCTTTCTTTCATTTCAGGAAATAATCGAATTATTCCATCTGACGTGATCTCTCCCTGCGTGCAGAAGCACAAAGTGTCAACATCATCGACCAAGAGCAGTACCCTAGCTCGGCGGACATCCAGCAAAGGTATCATCCCAACCAGCCTCAATTTCAGGGCCACCATTGGCAGTTTTCTGTTATGCAGTCAATTCCGAGCATTGAATGTCAATCAATAGGGTATATCATGCACTCAGGGCCGGGTAATGTATGTGTCGTCTGCTCGCATCTTACTTCTTTGGCATCCAAGCCTTCGTCAGGTGAAGATTGAGACAAGGCTGTCTTTCCAAATACATTTTGATGTTTCTTGGGGAATCACTATCGTCTCCTCACACAAAAATTCATGTCAAACAATGATGTCCACGTTCAACCAAGGAGTGGGCCTCGCGATCTGTTCAAAGTATGTTCCCTGGAGCTTTGCGGTAAACAATGGCACGCTTTTCTTGGCATGAGCAACAAATGTGGCTTATTGGCATGCTCATACCTTTGGGGCGGGTTGTGGTAAGGCTACATACACCATCTGCATTTCTAGCTAAAGGCGCAATTCAGGTGCCTGAGTTCTAGGCATCCATTGTCTGTTGGCATCACTGCCCCCGATCATATATAAGTAAATTTACGTCGCAGAGGCTTGCAATGAAAGAGAGGGAGCAACTTGCAGAAACATGACATGTACAGTGATGCGCTCATGAAATCGAGTGCAATGTTCTGGACCTTGAGTAGAAATTATGTGAGGAGGGGTACGGCAACATTAGCATAGCTTGATGTCTTGGATCTTGCGCAGGAAGTATGTGAGGAAGGAGAAGGCGGAGGGGGAGAATGGGCCAGCCAAGAGGAAGGGCAAGGGCAAAGAGGGGGCTGAAGAGGGCAAGCCGCCAGCCAAGCGGAAGAAGGCAGCAGCTGTCAAGGGTGAGTCGCTTTCCAAATTCCTCATCATCATAGGATGTTTGCACTACCATGCATCACCGGGTGGCGTGCTGGCCGTGTGGGGTGTACTGGTTCATGGGATCCTCATGAGAGGAGTTGATGGATGCTGAAGGATTGCAGTTTGATCTGTTGCGCCGGTCGCTTCACCTGCTGAGTTGTTGTCGCACAATGGGGCATAATGAATCCATGTGTTCTGCAATTCATGGACTTGAGTGGACGGGATCTAATGCTAGTGAGGAGATGTGTTACTTGGGACAGACTTTGACGGAGTGATTATCAGAGTTTCTGAATAGGAATTTCCGCCTTTTCATTCCGAAGGGTCCATTCAATCACCCTGATGATGAGCTGAAACGTGAGGATTCAGGAATACCCTCAATTTGCAGAGGAGGCTGGCAATGAAGCAGATGTGCCGGAGACAAAAGCAGAGCCAGCAGGGGCGGGGGCTAGCCCACCGGGTCAGGAGAGCGCATTTCAAGGTAGGCTCCTTCATCTTGTGAGTTCCAGAGCCTGCTCTTGCCATCATATTTGTAAAGACCCCCGTCTACCATTTTCGGGCCCCCGGCGGATTTTGTAAAGAAGCTTCAAGCAACTCTAAGGCTTTTGACAGCATTGCTGGACAATGCTTTTCTGCTGGCGGAAATCATTTTTACAAGATCGCTCGGCACCTGCATCGTACCCATTGCCTGTCAAACCCTACCCCGCCCTGCATACTCCGTACCGCAATCCCTAATCCTCTGTATAAGTTTTGGCATGTAAATCCTGGCATACGCAGGCACCTAGGGTCAAATTTTGGCAGGCTGTCGGGTGCAGATTTCATCGCCTACTGATACACTCACTGCAATCCTGCTCAGCCACATTACTTCCTCCTGTTCCCGAAGGCATTGATATGTTTCGATTGTCGAGATCAGATCCCCCACAGCGAAGAAGTGCTCCTGCAGCAGGTCAAGCCCAGGGCGGCTGGCAGGCCACAGGGCAGCGGTCATCGGCTCCTGGAGCTTCGGCCGCCTCTTCACCGCACGAAAATGAGCAGGGGGCAGCCCCATCCCTCATGGGGGTGCTGAAGGATGCTGCGGTCACGGCTCCCAGCTTCCAACCCCCGGAGGTGGAGGAAGACGACTATGACGCTGAGTAGCAGATTTTCAAGATCGGTTTACAAGTATGTCTTCATGGGGATTGAGCAAAGAAGTGAAGTGTTTTAAGTGTGAGAGCGGGGCTGATGCCTGCTTGCACCGGGCAGCAGGATGCCTGAATGGCAACCTCTGCTTTGGAGATTTTGAGATGTAGGCGATTCTGCTCTATAGGTTGTGGCTTGGGCTTGGGTTGGAGCACACAATTGTTGATTCTTGATTCGAGTTTACTTTTTGAGAACTCATTTTTGGTGAATAGAATGCACTGCTGTGTTGAGGAGTGACAAGACAAATGTGCTCCAAGTGCTGAGCTTGCTTGCAGACCAGAGAAGCAATGTGTTGGTGATTGTAGAAATGGAATGATTGCGTACATGCCGTCTCGCAGCTTGAGCTTGTATTTGCATATCTTTTGTAGATCAATGACTGTGAGATGCACCGCATTAATCTCATCTCCATACCCACACTATTTCCCACACTCTTTCTATTTTTGGCATGGGAATCATGAATTTTTAATTTTACCATATGAACAAGCATCTATAACGTATGGCCTAGCATCGGGCAGGCAACTGGACATTCTCTCACAGCTACCTGGACATGACTCTATGCAAGTTCTCTCAGCAGGACTCTACCTTGAACACTCTCCAGATTATTGACACCAGGACTTGCACCACCTTTGCATTTTTGGCCATGGAAAGCCAATCAGCAGATGAAGGTGCGCATGGTTACTTTTATTGAGGCTCACACAGCAAAAGCAAGGTGAGTTGTCTTGTTTTGTTCAGACCTCAAAGTCCCAGGCTATGTCTATGCAGGTGCTTTGTGGCGAAACCTGGTTCAGGTGGCTAATGCGCACAGAAAGGCCGTCAAAAAGGTTCCGCAGCTGCTCAGATGACTGCGGGCACATGAGACATTAATTGGGGCAGCATGGCTACCATACACTTGCAAAGGGTGATGATTACTGAGTGTCGGCTCTTCTGAATAAATGGAGTTGGTCAGGCAGGGTCAGCTGCTACGGATGTGATGCTGCATGCAAGATTCGTAGATGTGTTCCTCTGATTACGGGCAGACAAGACAGTGATGCTGACAAGGTATTGATAGGCTTGAAGTTCAGTCACATTCCTTGCCCATTGAGCGTCAGGGTGGCGACCAGAGACACCGAGCAATAGGGAGATGCATGAGTACGCTATCATTGCACACCACTTTATTTGAGCTGTACACTACCTTACAATTGCTCTTCGACCAGAGGAATGCGAACTGCAGCAGTAACCCCCTTCCTTGCAAATCTTTCTGGCAGACCCACACAGCTCCACAAGGGGCTTACATACAACAAGAGCAAGATGTGGGGTAAAAGGCGGGGGAGTTGAGGTTGCCTTGGTCAGCCTGACGCAGCAAGCCCTGAGTTGTGCATCTGGGACTGAAAGATCAAAGACCAGGCGCCGCAAACGCATCCGTCTCTCGGTCTGGTGGCGCAGCATCTCCAGGCTCTCTCTTTCCGCCTGCTTTTGCCGCAACAACGCTGCCAGAGGCAAACCGTGCTTCTGCAACCAGATGCCACCCACCATCATCATTGCCTCAAGCACATCAGACATAGCATGCCACAAGAGGCGCCCTTAGCCAACATGGATGGACAAACAGGACTGACCCTCCTTGGTCTGAAACCTGGAATTGTCATGCACCGTTTAAAGATTTTTTTTCCATTTCTTTTTTCAAAAAACTAATTTAAAAGATCATAAAACCAACCTGTCATTGAAAGTTGGAAGTGCAGCTATCATCAGAGCCAAGTGCTTTAGGTCTGTTGTGCCATCAGCATGCCGCATTGATTTCACTAATGATCTGCACCCCCCATATCTTCTGCATTCCCGGTGTGTGCACTGATCTGAAAAGCACATTTCTTGGTTGCGAATGGGAGGGCCGGGGATTTGTGGGAGGGTAATGCATGCGTTCATCATTTTCTGGCATTCACACCCGGAGGGAATTTTTGTTGGATGCCCATAGGAGGACTGCAGGGGATGCAGCACGAGACAAAAGGGTGTAGAGACAAAAGGGTGTACTTGGCAGTGGCGGAATACTGAGGCGGCATCGGCATCGATGGGGACGAGGAGGAGGCCCTTCTGCTCGTTGATCCCAAATCCAGGCTCAGCTTCGGCCTGGCCAGATGCAGACTCCTCAGGCTGTGATGTCCCAGCATCTGCATTTCCCATGCCCATGAGGCAAGACATTTGACAGCTGACAGCATACAATACCTAAATCTTCCTGGAAAGATTTTTTGCTCACAAGAATAGCTGGCAAAAGCTTGTGCTGCAGAACAAGCTAAGGCATGCAGTGCCTCAGCATAGCCACCTTCCACAGCAATCTTCAGTCCAGGATTGAGATCTTCGTGACTTTCAGGCCAAGCATGCTTCGCCAATGCTGGCAAAGCATCTTTTGCTGCAACAAGCACGAGGAAATCATTCAAATCAGAAAAGTTTGAGAGGTAAACCCCACCTGTGACCTGCAGGGCAATCTCGGTCTCCGCAGGCCGGAACATGGGCCCCCTCTCGGCGCACGCTTCCCCCAAGCGGTCCAGGAACGCGCCGTATGCCGGTGAGAGCATGAGGTGCGACAGCGTGAACACCAGCAGCAACCCGCAGCCGGCAGCCACCTCTTGCTCCCTGTGGCCCACGCGCCGAACGGCCTCCTGTCGCTGCCGGCATGCCTTCATGTCCGTTTGAAGCAGGAAACTGCATGAGCACACGGGGGTATTGGGCAACGATAATCTGTCAGGGGGGGAAAGGGGGAGGGCTTATGGGGTGGGGGGGGGGGCTCTTTTGATGTCCGATTAATCCTCTCTCGAGGAGCGTCTCGTCACGCATGGCAGGCCTTCAACTTTGTTTGGAGCAGGGCAGTACGGGCACATGATTCAGAATTGGCCAAGGGAGGAGAAAGCGGGTTACAAGGCTTTGCCCAGCAGCAGATTTGCAAGCCAGCATCCCTGCATTAGGAAGGACTTTGTTTCCTGGGCAGAGATTGCCTTGGGGAGAGGGGTGGTGGGCAGGTGTAGCTGTCCTCCTGGTGTGGCAGCCTTCTCTACCCTCTGATGGACCTGAAAGGTTCGTGACACTTGGAAAAATTTTTAGAAGCAGAAATCTGATGAAGTTTGCAGGATGGTGAGAGACAGAGGCTGGAGGGTGTGGTATTTACAGGGATAGCATTCAGCAAAGCCGAGAATCCTGTTGTCACACATTGATGGACAGCAGAATTAAATCTCAGGATAATTTTGAGATGTACTCAGATATAGCAGGGATTCAAAGTCTACTCTGGGGCCATCAGCAAGCGCTTCATACGAAGCAATGCGGCACAGGCTCATATAACATCAACATCAAATCTCAATCTGAGATCAATCAATCTTGTGAATAGAGACTTCACACAAACTCTGCACGAAGCGTGCAGGCGCGAGTATTTGGCAGAGTGGGGGGGAGGAGATTATCCTTTACTTTGTGGTTCACGACTGATCAATTGGGGAAAAAGGGGGGGGGGGCAGGAATTCTCAAAGCGTCCACATTCACTAGAGCGCTTCTAAACTATTTCTCCAATGCATTTATCTTTCATTTGAACTTTTGCGTCAAAAACAGCTGGAATTGTTGCACAATATGCTAGCAGGTATTGAACGAAGCTAGACATTAGTACTCATGTATGTTGGCCTGAGATTGCCAAATTCTGCAGTGTTGAAAATATAAGGGAAATCATGATAGACCATGACAATAGACATGCACATGAAAGATAATGTGATCAGATATCCCTCTGTACAGAATAAAAGTCACTGGCAAGGTTGGCACCAGAGCCCCTGTGCTTGAGGGAATGAAAAGAATCACCCTGTCCAGAGGTGTGCGTCATCGGTGTGTTGCAGCCTGAGCCGTCCCTGGGCATCCATCCCGTACCCCTCCCCCAGCAGGACATGCACCCCCCTCACGTCCTCTGGGGCTTTATCCAGCGCCTGTGCCAGTCGTTGCAGCGCCCCTGCCTTCTCCTCTGAGGTCCACCTCCTCGCCCCATCCACAAACTCTGCCGTGACCTGTGCAGCCAATGTAGTGTTGACACGATGCTTTGATGAACATTGGTGGTAACCATGCTGATTTACCGCACCCCTCTGTAGAAGGCAGGGTACCAAATCCTACCGTCATTGATGAGCTCCGGCGTGACCTGCACAATCATATCTTGACGCCCTGCTGAGGTTGCTCCTCTGAAAACAAATTGTGGGTCTACCTTCTGACATTCTGTAGCTCATTGACCTTGTCCTTGGGGTTCAAGACTAGTTTGCAATCTGGCTATGCAATATCGGGCATTCTTTGGTGCAAAAAATAAATTTACACTTCCTGGCCAGTCTCCAAAGCCTGAATTGCATGGACTTGCACTCTCACAACCGCTATAATGATGGCAACTGTTAAAAGCATTGTTCATTGGAGAAGAGGGTGTTGTTTGGAAGGCTCACTTGCCTGCCCATGCGCAGGGCTGTGCGAGCGGCGCTCAGGTGTGTCGTTGGCCGGGTATGGCTGCCCTCGTTTTTCCGCAGCAGTTCTGCCGCCTCCGGCACGAATTGTCGCAGAGTGTTGGCAGTGAAGATCTGGCCTGCCTCACCCACAAACATGCCCCCGCTGCCATCATTCGCATCTGCAGCCAGTCTTAGGGTCTAAGACGCTTCCTAGCCGGAGTGGTGCAATTTTGTATTCCGAAAGCTACAGATCAGAGCCCGATTCTCCTCAGCCTTTGTTGCCCTGACAGATGCCCCCTTCAGTGCACAGCACAAATGTCACTACTATATCGCAAGGGATTGTCCAGTCACAAACCCAATATTATCATGACAAACATCCACCTCCAGGCACAAGGAACCCATGGTTGGGAGACAAGAGTGATTCCCAAGCCGGCCAAGCAACCCCAGGAAGGCAGCCTTCTGGCAATCGACTGATTTTACTGTCAGAACCCACATCGGAAGATACCTGCGAAACGATTCTGGAGGCCACATGCAGCCAGGAGGCTTCCCAACGCCTTTTCCGCGGTGGGAGAGAGCTCGCTGGACCCCTGCAGCCGGCTGAGGTGGCCCGGCGGTGGCAGGGTCACCTTCACCCTGTGCAGTCCTTCTGCAGCAGAGCCATGGACCCCATCAGATACCAAGAAGATGGCTTCTGAGTTCTCTGAAGCTTGGAATCCTATTAGTAGAAGAGCTGAAAGGATGGAGAACATGTGATCCCTAAATCCGTTGTTGATGGTAACTAGCTGAGGTATCACGGTGAATTCCTGCCACTGCTGGGCCACCTTCACCCTGTGCATTCCCTCTGCAGGGTAAATCACCAACCCTCAGTGACATCCATTGCTGCCAGGACCTCTCCCCTTAGCACTCCATGGTACATAATGGCAGCCAAGACCACACATCCCAAAGAGAGCAGCTGGCAGGCGGTAAGGGGTATTCCCCTGGACCCTCCAGGCTGCTCAAGAAACGTGTGTGGGCTTGGAGGACCGTTGAAGGGCCATATCTTTGCATGTTCCTGGCTTGAAGGGGGGGTGGGGGGGGGAGAAGAGAACCTGGAGGTGGATCTTCGTCTTGAACTGCCTGAGGAATTTCTCCCTCCGGTCTATTGTGCAGGTAGAAGACAAATCTGTAACCAGCAAAACTTCTTCACCACTCCGAAAACAACAAGACTTCCATGAGATGATCAGGCACCAGAATCACAAACCATGGGACCTCTTCTTTCAGTCGCCATAAATACCTACCAAATATTGAGCCAAGGGGACTGACCTGTAGGGCACACCCGCCACACCCTGAAAACTTCCCCCTGCCTTGGATTCAGATAAATATTCCTGCAGCAAAGCACACTCCTCAATGATTTCTCTGCAGCGTGCTCTGTCCTGCCTGATTTCTCTTTTGAAAGCTGATCTCTTGTACTGCAACATGAATGGGTCCTAGGCGTAGTAAGGAAGCCAGTAAGGTACCTGCAGTATCTTGAATGACTTTTCGTTGGCTTCCCTCGCAATCGGGTATGCGTGAAACAGGTCTGGGTGGACTCGCTTGAAGAGCTCCCTCAGGTACTGCTTCATGCTGGGCTGAGCTTTGCTGCTGAAAGCAATGCCACCTGCGCCCATGGCTGCAAGCAAGGGGTGAACTTTTGGCAGCTGTTTTGCCATGCATTCTCCCCTCAGGCTGGATTAGTGTGTTAGTCTCTAGCATAATGGACCACCATCCTGGATTGACAAGACTACATGGGCTGCAAGTGATTGAATAGGCACCTGATGTCTGTATTAGAGTGCTGAATCTCCATGCAAGGCCTCGATGCAGGGAGTGCATGCCGTCCTAAGCAACGCGTCTTTCCTCTCCGAACTGTCTTCCTATAGGTATGACGAGATGCATTGTGGTGCAGCTTGCATTTATTCATTGCACTCGACGATCACGCCTGATCTGCGACAGACTTTGACACTGAACAACGCAGTGCATGGGCACTAGCTGGCACAAAACTAAGGGTTCTAGTTTTAAAAGTTCTAATAGATTGGAAAGTCCAGCGTCTCCTTGGAAATAGACAACGGATACACTCTTCAAGAACACTTCACACAATTTGGCAAGAGAGTGTGCCCCTGGCAATCTTTACTCGGTCCTTAATTTCCTTCTTAATCCTGAACTTTCTCTGTCTTGCCTGACGTCCGTCCATGCAATGCACACTGGCAGTGATTTCTCTAGCAAGGGCAGGGCGTCAGTATGTTAAAACAAACTCTATTTGCCGCCAAAGCCAGAGAAGCCCATTGCAAGGGCCAGGTCATCGTTCTGCTCATACTCATCCTCAGAAGAAGACGAGGCAGCTTTCTGCAGCGCACAGAGCCAGTCAAGTCCAATGCAGAGTTTCCAGGGGAAGAGCACGGAGTTCCTGTCCTACACAACTTGAAACAGCCCCACACAACTTGCTCCCATCCTCATGGATTGGGGTATTCATTTGCACTTGCGCCAATCCCAATGAGCAGCTAAGCTTTCCACGGACAAAGTTCTTACATTTCTAATTAAGAAGGATGGAGGAGCGAGGTGACACACTGCTGTTGTGTGGTATGTAACCACAATGATCAGCATGCACAGAAAAGCTCAAATCAGCGTCTCACCCGCTTGTCTCTCTTGCGATCTCTTTTCTCTTTCCTCTCCCGCTCCTCCCGCTCTTGCTGCTCCAAAACTTTCCTGTCAAATCCTGCAAGCCAAGACCATCTGAACCCAACCAGCATAATGTGACCCATATGGTGTTGCATACCTCTCACATCTGAGGGCTGCAGCCTGCTGTAGTCGGCTTGGCGACCTTTCGCAGCTCGACTCCTGTCTAGATGCGAGAGGTTTTTGGCAACAGGATCGAAAGTGGGCAAACTCCAAATGCTGGAAAGTCAGCCGGCCAGCCAGCCAGCCAGCTAAGATATTGATTGCTCTGAGAGTCAGATGATCATCTATAGATACATGATCCTGCGCCTTCGGGGGTCAATGATTTCGCTACATGAAGTCATCAGGAGTGGCAAGTCTTATGTCAAAGAGTGGAAGTTTCGTAGGTGTAGGAGCAGACAGATCAAGGCTGCAATTTCTGCTCCTCTTTTGCTTGCCATTGTGTGGACTCACCATCAGCAACGTAGTCCACCGGGTTGCCTTCCTCCTTTTTCTGCTTCAGCTTCTCGAATCTCTCCCGCACCTGCATAACCAAAAGTACGCTCCATGCTCTGTCAAATGTTCCAGAATATCTGCCTTGCCAACAGCACCATAGACATTAGCACTGGTTTGCCTAGTATCACCCAGATAAACACGCACCTTTACTGCACACAAAAGTTCCGATTCATGACCCCTACGGATCTTGCTTACGTTTTGCTGGAAATTGATAATCAGGCTGTTCTGACCAACATGGAGGCGTAAAGACAGCTCCATTGGTCGGCGGTGCTGTGCACCTTTGTTTGGTATCCCCCACAAGGACATTGTAATGTTTCAAATCAGCGTGTGATTTCAGGGGAAAGGGTGAAAAGGGGAGGTAAGGGAAGCACATCATTGGCTGTGGAGCGTTCCACCCTCATGGACATGCCCAGGGCCCTGTTGTGAAATTTGCCGTTGATGTGGTCCAGGTAAGACTGGGAGTCTCTCAGGATGCACTCACACACGCTGCAGTAGTATCCCGCCTGCAGCAAAATAGGAGATTTGACCCATGCGGCATTCTAAGGATGCTCACAAAGGCTCCTAGCATCGTCAGCATGCATAGTCTGCTTGACTGCCGCTCAAATTTGAGCTCGCAATGACATTGTTCAGAAGGTGATAGAGCTGAAGACCATCACTCAACAGCCACAGCTAGTGTGCATGCAAGATGCCTGGAAGTGTGGGAGCAGGGGGGCTGATCTTGGCCCCAGCCCCCCCTGTTGAAAGCTTTTCTCAGCATGGGCAGAGGAGATTGGAAGAAGGCCACAGTGAAAGGGGTTTGGGGGTTGGGGGGTTGACCTGCTGATTGAGGGGGGTGCTGTTGGTGACCACTTGCGTCTTGCCCACCCTGGAGGTGAGATCCAGCGACACCTCGCGTTGCCGCAGCTTGGCCCTCTCCACAATCAGGCCCTGATGCAAGGGGTCCCTCTCTGCAAGGCGGAAATGTGCAACAGGTTGACGCAGGAGACACAAGCAGCCTGTATAAGAGGCTGATTACTGCCCCTCTTGATTGCGTCTGCACAGCTGGTGTTGATTGTGGCCCTCTCCCAAAGACTCCATCTCACAATCGATTTCAGGCTAAAGGGTGCCTGAGTGATGATAGTGGTTCTGGCTGCCTTGTTCTAAAATTCATTCAAGTTTCGAGACTTTTAGTTGGCAACACAAAGCATAGATTACGTGCCAGCAGATTCACTTGTGATAAAGATCTTATCACATTGAGCTGGTGTAGTGTGAGATCCACCCCCACAGCAAGCATCGCCAGTCGTTGTCACATTTTTTCATTTACTCGGCTTGGTATGGCTACAAGATGTATTTTCACCATTCACCAATCCCACTACATCAAGCAGAGCCCAAACGGCAGGCATCCTTCAGCATAGCTGCATACATGAGTATTGTGTGCATACAGCACGGGCAGACAAAGTCTTACCCAGTCTCCGCCTTTTCTTGGCATCAAGAGCGCTCTCCTCGATCTGCTTCTCCTGCAAGGCACACGAGCTTCGCCATGTCTGCTTGTTATTCACGGGGATGAGTAAGCTCTGAATGACAACCTCAAAGACTCAGAAAGACGTGAGAACAAAAAGGAGGGTTGTTGTGAGCTTGTCGTGCAACAAGGGCGATCCACAAGCAATAATTCGCAAGGGGGATGTAAAGGCAAATTACAGCAGCGGGAGACAGTGTCATTTGTCTGCAGTGCGTTGTTGGGTGGGCAATTACCTTTTCTTCTCTCTTCTCTGCCTGCTCTGCATAGTCTTCTTTGTCCCAGGTCCTCCTTTGGGTATTGTCAACGCCAGAGGCCGTGTGCTCGATGGCCCTCCTCTCCCTCCGTTCTTTCCCCATCGTCAACGTTCCTCTAACACCCTCAAGCGATACTGCTGGAACAGATCAATATGCACCAAAGGTCCTGGAAGGCTCAAATCGTTCTATTGCGAGACGAATTGCATCTGGTTCCGTGCAGAGTCCACTTGAAGATCAAATCAGTACGATATTATTTGGACAGTAAGGTTTCAACACTCGGAGATGCGGGTGCTTCTGTTATCCTGATGAACGCTAGTTCTTCAATGCCCACGACTGCTCAAGTCTCAGGTTTATCTTCCCTAGCAACGCGATCAATCTCCATCGCTGGCCTGCTTCTGCTATGCTCCACTTTTCCATGCAAGGGTGTCAGTTTTGCCAAAATGAACGTCCCTGAAAGAGGAGAAGATACACTCCCATTTTAGGCCTGGACAGGCTGCGATAGACCAATCAAAATCGCGTACTGCACAGCGAGGCTGAACTGGCTTCACACAGGAAAGACTTGCGAGGATGAAGTCCGAAAGGGAGAGGAAGACTGTGCAGCGATTCGTTCCCACAGAGACCAAGGAGGCTGGGAAACTGGTGGTGGGAGAGGTGTGGTCTCTCTTGCTATGATATCTTGACTTGGATGGCGGAATCACCTGAACGCTAGCTTTGTTTTTGGCTTCCAGCAGAGGAGCAGCTCCAAGTGGATGCTGTGCAGGGTGCTGGGAGTAAGCTGGGCGACATTCCAAATGGTACGGCACCATCCGATGCGTCCTGGCAACGGTACTGATGCTGCAATATGTCTCAAAAGTTCTTGGAGTCGAAGCCACTCAGGGAGGATTATTCTGCAGTCGCCTTCAAGCTGGACAAACTGAAAGGCTCCTCGGAGCTCCTGGAAGGATTGCATTTCACGCTTTTCAAGACAAAGGGAAAGGTAGTGCTCTAATTCAAATGCCTGGTCTGCCTATTGCAAGAAAGGCGGTTTCAACACAGCGACACTGCTCGCCAATACACAAACCGCGACGATCATCTTTCAAACTGATGGTGGTCAGCTGAGGTAGTGCACAAGCCGGGTCCTGTGCAGATGACGTGCCCCTTGCCCTGCCCTTGCATATACACGCATCTCTCAATCCTGCTGAAAGACCCACGATTCTTGAAGGCATATCTCCTGCCTTGCAGCTGTCAACACGGAAGAAGGATGTGAAGAGCTTCTCGGGCTTCGTTTTTGATGAGGAGGCCAAGGC
>QAXI01000412.1:1063844-1104335 GCA_004335615.1 Chloroidium sp. JM
CCCCCCCCACACTCTTTCCCCCCACCTTCCTCACTTTACTCCCATCACTCTGTCAGAGAATAAGTATGTTTTGGCATTGTTTGAGCCTCTCCTAGGTCAGCTTTGCGTAACATGTCATGCGTAATGTAAAGCAGATTACCAGAGACCCAAGTTTGTGATATCAGTGTAATCTGCAGCTGAAGTGGAAGCACTTGAGAGGAGCACTGTTCCTGTGTAGTATTGCACAGGTGTAGACCATCAATGGTCTCTCAGCTATTTCACATGAAAGCAGAGCAACGATCTATCTGCAGGTACGTGGCGCACTGCAACTGCTCACATCATCACGGCTGTCATCGGCTCGGGAGTGCTGTCCCTGGGGTGGGCCATTGCACAGATGGGATGGGCGTTTGGGCCCCTCACCCTGGCCATGTGAGCTGGCTTCCCATTCTCCAGCATTTGCAGCGTTTGGATGTGAATAGCGGCAGCATCTTTTGGTGATTAGTGAGGAAGCAGTATCTGATGATTTTACATGCATCAAGCGGCAGCAGGGGCATGCAATGCAGTTTTGTGTCGTGCAGTGCCAGCATCCAAATCATGGCTGGGCTGAAAATTTGCATTCTGCCGGGGATGGTATTGGTGCACTTCAACTTGTAAGCAATAAGTAGTATACCACAAGAAGCATGCCTTTATTGATCACATCTGCCATCAGCTGAATAATTATCGTGGCTCAGGAAGGCCCAAAACGACAATTAGCTCTATTCTTCTTCAGAGCTCATCAGGAATACAACTGAATCCTTTTCACATCCACGCCCTGCGTTCAAACGCAATTCTAATGTTGATTGCGCTCGCAGGTTCTCTGCGATTACCTGGTACACAGCCTCCCTGCTATGCGAGGCCTACCGTGTGGGTGATCCCCTCAAAGGACGGCGCTGCTACTCCTACCAGGAGGCTGTTGCAGCCTACCTGGGCATCGGGAACCAGATTTTCTGTGCCATCATTCAGTATGCAAATCTGTTTGCTACAGGGATTGGGTGAGCCCCCCGCCCCCCTTGCCCCCTGCGCTCCCGTTCTCTGCCTCCTGCTTAGACACGAAGGATGTGTGGTTTTCGTGTCGTCATGGCTCTGCCGAAGGCAAGAGAGGCAATCAGGGCTCAAGGGATCTTCAGGGGATCCATTTGAAGCTCCGGAGCCCAGCCTTGATGCAGCAGTGTATGATTTCTAATTTGTGTGTAAATATAGGCACACCTCAGAAAGGCTTGCCTTGAAAAGAATTGGATATGACACCTGGGCTAGCCAGTGCTGGGATTTGGAGCGCCACTCAGTGCTGCCACCTGTCTGCAGGTACACTGTAACAGGCAGTTTGTCGGTAACGGCGGTCAAGCGGTCAATATGCTTCCATCACTTCAATGAGGTGAGCTTGACCATGAATCTTGTTCCCTTGACCCAAAATTGTTCTCAGCCCCGTGATTGTCCCTATTTGAAGCCTCCGTTTCGATGAATTTTCACAAAGAGCTCTTCAAAGGTTGGAGGCCAATTCCCAATGCGATTTTGATATGCTGATGAAGAATAAAGGTCAGCGCTGTATCTGGAAGTGCTGCATCTGAATGGCGCTTTTTTTACAGTCCACATGCATTTGATTCTAGCAGCACAATTTTGGCACGCAATCACTCGATGGTCTGCTTATACCTTATGGTGTGGGTGTAGCCTTCTCGATCACTCATACTGCAGCAAACAATACTTGCTTTCTGGGCCTGTGAGGCTGTGCTGGCAAGGAGGGTGCCCTACAGATCAGTGTTGCTGCAGGATCCAAATGCACCATGCAGCTTCAACAATCTGCCATGGATGCTCATGTTCGGAGGCATCCAGATGGTGTAAGTTCCTTTCTTTAGTAGTCCTGCGGATAGGAAATGCAATGCAATGGCGGGATCTGAGCTGGGCATTTTGAAGCTTTTGCAAGAGCTTGTGTTTAATCACTGAAGTTGCCTGTAACAAGTACAGACCTGGATGCGCATTCGCTCTCTCTGGTAGACATGCCAAGACAAATCTAAGAAGCTTCACCGTCTTGTTGGCCATCTTCAATTGTGGTAAGCCTTTGGCAGAGAGTCTTGATGTGTATTCCTTGCCTGCAGGTTTTCCCAGATACCAGATTTCGGGTCGCTCTGGTGGCTGAGCTATTTGGCCACTGCCATGTCCTTTGCATATGTGAGCATTTTCACCTTTCCCAGACAACAATATTCTAGATATGCCATTTTATTCTGACAAAGCGGATTTCAGCTGAACATGCAGGCCACAGAGCATGGCAAAACCATCCTGTGCCCAGTGCATCCAATCTTGAAATTGAGGATGAGACATCTTGACGTGATTCTGTAGGTGCACTTTCCTCCCTTTCGTCATTTCTAGGAAAATTGAAGAGAGGCACATCCTGAATGTGCGTCTAGCATGGCGTACAATTTCCTGTCAAGCAGAATGGCTTTCTGTCCTGCAGGGCTTCATCGGCCTGGGCCTTTCCATTGGGAAAGCAACAGAGAAGGGCCACCCGGATTACGGGACCGCCTGGGGCGTGGCGGGCCTCTCCTCCCCTGCCACAGCCACCTGGGACGTCTTTGTGGCCCTCGGATCCATGGCCTTTGCTTGTGAGCTTTCCCTCTTGCCAGACCTTCGACAAAAGGGGGTGTGCATAGCTAGAATTGCTGTGGCCACTAATGAGTTTTGGAGGACATTTTTATTTCCTGGGGGGCCGATTTTATTGGTGTCAGACAGGTGGGAATCAAATCGGATGTGCTATCACCACTCCCGCTTGAGAGATCACACAGACGAATTGAACATCCATAAGGAAATGAGCTTGAATTCAGCTCCCAAAATGCCAGTGATGCAAACCTTGCAACGAATGCATGTGTATTGCCCCAAGTTGATGCAGCCTTGAGCTTGACACACAAGTCTGGTTCAAGTGCATCGTGCAGCAATAAAGGGTGTTTTGCACTTCTGAAGAGCGAAAAGCTTCTAATTGTCAGGAAGGTGCCTTGAGAGCTGCAGAAAGGGACATGATACATGCTGTGCATTCAGCGATTTATGGATGTCTCATGGGGTTTGCCATTGATCTGCAGACAGCTTCTCGATGATCTTGATCGAGATCCAGGATACCTTGAAGCAGCCCCCCAGTGAGGAGAAAGCCATGAAGAAGGCCACGCATGTTGGAATCTTCGTCACGGTGTGCCCTGACACAACTCATCTTTCTTGGCCCTTGGTGATTGCTTTTCGGTCATGAATGTCATTCCTCGAATTCCTGCTGCTGCCACCCACAATTGTCTTGCTCTCCCACTCTTCTCCTTTGCAGATCATACCGCAGGACCAGATTGATAATTAGTAGTGCAATTGGCTACACACAAGCGTGCTGAAGGAAGACAATTGATATCTGCTAGATTTGAAGTGCACACTTTTGGCTGCAGACTGCGTTCTACATGAGCGTCGGCTGCATCAGCTACGCAGGTGAGAGGGGTACAAGCCGGCTTGCTTGCAATCTTAAGGCTGCCCGCTGCCGGTTTTGGCTTCCAAATTCTGTTGCACGCAATCGCGCAATGTGTGAAGTGCATATGTGGGGTAGCCTGGGGCCTTATGTCTCTTCAAGGCTGGCAGGGATATAGGGCTGGCAGATTTTTGCTGGAGAGGAAAAGGGGAAAGGGGAGGGGAGGGGAAGGGACGACAAACAGTCTCTGGGAGGACGTGCCCCCTCAGCTACCTTTCTGAGCATGCTTCATCCACTGCATTGTCAAGAAGCAAGCCAGCGAGCATTTTGCATCAAGTCGTTGTAAGCTGATCGCAGTTGCCATTACTGCAGGATTCGGGAATGCAGCTCCTGGCAACCTGGTACGTGTCTTCCTGGGATGTCCCGCTGGTCAATCATTTAACAGACGTAGCACTGCTGCATGAATGCAGGGGCTGAGTTGGACAAATGTTCGATGGAGTCTGTCACTGCCGCATTGATCGAAATTGTTGGCTGGCTGCAGGTGACTGGATTTGGGTTCTTCAAGCCTTACTGGTTGGTAGGCGCAGCGAATGTCTTTGTGTGAGGCCACCTCTCTGTGAATAATTTTCTCCCAATTCATTGATCAAGCTATATCCCCAATTGCCGTTCTGGCGATTTCAAAATCCTTCCTTGAGTAAAGTCAAGCTTGCGAGCAAGATGCAATTTAAATGCACAGGCAATGCATGCCCACAACAATGTTGCCAACCTGTAGGTGATGTGCAGGTTTGTGCACTTGATAGGAGCATACCAAGTCTTCATGCAGCCTTTCATGACGGTGCGGCATTTCACCAGAATTTCCTCCCATGTTGATTGAATCCTCCCCTTTGCAGACAACTGCGCATGTGAAGCAAGATTCTGTCCAGGTCATCGGACGCTGCGTAGTGGAATGCGGTCATCTCAGGCCTTGTGATTGTTGGTGATTCTGTTGATAACCTTTGCTGTTTCCCTCATGACATGAGCTCTCTTTGTGCAGTTCTGCGAAAACTGCATTTGCCATTTCATCCCGTCCTTGAAATGGGAGAAGGGTTTCAATATTAAAGGATACGGTTACTTCCCGCTGTCCCCGCTCAAGCTTGTGAATAGGACAGTCATCGTGGCAATCACGACACTCATTGTGAGCCCTTTTTCTTTCCTGATCGGTCCTTGCATAGACAATGCAATCTTCCTGCCTATTTGAGACAACAAGCTCTGCTGTAGCTCCATTTTGCTCTCCAATGCCCTTCTTCTTGCCTTGCTGTTGCTTTGGCGCCAATGACAAGTATTTTACTTTCATTTGCTGGATTGCAGGCCATCATTCTGCCCTTCTTCAATGGTGAGGCCCTCATATTTTGATGAGAGCACCAACATTGCTGATATGTCTAGGAGGTACAAGCAAGGCTGTGGATGTGATACTTTACAGATTGCAGATGTTTGAGAGCCTTATTTTTGCAGACCTGGTTGGATTCATTGGAGCACTCGGCTTCTGGCCCCTGGTGAGCTTTCTCTACAAGTCAGATCTCTTGGGGGAAGCAATCGCAGTTGCTGCACTGGGCTGTCCCACAGCACCTCTTCTGGATGAGCCACTTGCTGCTTACTTGCATTTGAGCTTTGCATATCAGATGTCGCCTGGCTGTTATCATTTGGAGCGCTGAACCTCTTGTTTTCTGTTGCAGACGGTGTACTTCCCCATTGTGAGCGCTCCTTCTGCACTCAAACATTGCTGACTGACTTCATGACCCAGTACAATCACTGCATTCGAGCCTCACGGATTTGAACAAACCTGTGAGGCTTTGCTCTGTCTATGAGTATGTGAAGAGTCCGTTGCCAAGTCACCTTCATAATTTGATGAATTCTCAAATGACGATGTTGTGCACAGGAGCTGCATATCGCCAGTAAAAAAATCCCCAGGTGGTCGAGCAAGTGGCTCTGGCTGCAAGCCCTGAGCATCTTCTGCTTCTGCATATCCATGGCTGCCGCCATCGGCTCCATCGAATACGTCGTCCAGGACCTCAAGGTGAACTCCAAACTCTATCTGCCCGTTCAGGGTTGGTATGTACAGAGAACATTGCCAATGCCTGTTTTCACAGAGAGCGTTGCCTGTGCCTGTTTCATGATGGAAGGTGCACCCAGTGTTTGGCTGACCTTTGCCGAATATAAGCCTACCTTTCTCCTTTCTAAAAGCTCCTGCTAATCCTGGAAACTTTGGAAATCACATACTGTACGCGTTGAATTATCGTTCCCTCCTGAGAAAGCCGCCTGGATTCAAATGTGACCAGCTCCTACCCTCACCCAAGCCATCTTGTCATGATACGAGTGTTTCTGACCAAGTCTGGTCTTATTTGTGCAGAGCTACACAGTTTTCCACACCTACTCTGAGGGGAGTGCAGCTGCTGATGCATGAGGTGGTCCTCTCCCTCATGAAGGGCCTGCAGCTGCTGGAAGCCTTTAGCGAATACTGGACCGCTTGTTGATGAGGGTCCTAGCCAGTCTACGCTATGCTTGTATATTTGCCATGTGGCGAGAGAAGGGAGGATGTGGCATGCAATAATCTTGCGTGCCAATTCATGCACCTTCTGGCGGATGCTCCTTTAGCTACTGCAAGCCAGGCTTGGCAGAATAGAGAGGTTCTATGTTACCTCCGTTGACCTCTGTTTTTTAGTTTGTCTCTTATCAAATCAATGTCCAGAGTTTCCCCCAGGGCATTCGATAACAGCATGATTGATTCGATGTGGTGGCTGCAAAACGGAACCTCTGCGAATTGTACTTATTGTGCCATCCGTTTTTGACAGTGTGTGTCTCCTCTCCATAGTATGTGCCTACAGCAACCTTAGAGATCTGGCATTTTGCCCCATAAAATACAAACAGTATGTCGTTTACCATTGTAGACTTGTAGCCTGTAATCAATTCCATTTGGTGTCATCATCACTCCTTTTATCGAGAATGTCCGTGCAAATCTACAGCAGTTATCATGTCTCAAGCTGTCCTTGTCCAAATTTGAATGTGGTCACCCAGGGGAAGTTCCCACCTGCACCCCTCGAACCCACCAAGCCTGCGTTCGCATTCAATGCTGCAATACAGCTGTGATGCAAAGAAGTCTGCCTCCTGTACCGCATCCTCCAGCATTCAGCTCTGCATCACGATCATCGCTTCTGTCTTTGCCTTGCAGACGAGCGGTGAGAGTAGCAGCCCGCAAGTCTAGGCCTTTTGAGAGGAAGCCGGGGGTGTCCAAAGAAGTCACCGAGGAAGAGGTGAAGCAGACTGTCGATGAGATACTGACTGCCGAGTACCTGGCTGAGTTGGGAAGGGAAACATGGGAAGACGACCCACCGAATCACCGCTCAGGTAGGGCTCTGGGCTCGTCATGCTTGTGCTGGCTGCTTTTCTGCTGCATTATGACAACAAGTTTCTCCTTGCACCTCACAATTCACTTTCAGCAACAAGGCAACTGACAGCTGAGCCCCTCACAAATTGCTGAGCGCTCACAGATGCTTTCAGGGATGTTCCAATTGCTCCAGCTACTGGTGAGACTGACTGCAGGATACATTGCAATATTGGGCCGCCCAAATGCCGGCAAAAGCACCCTGGTGAATGCACTTGTCGGGCAGAAGCTCTCCATTGTGACTGCCAAAGCACAGACCACCCGGCACAGGATCCTGAGCCTGGTCAACGATCCAGAATTCCAGATGATCTTGCTAGATACCCCAGGCATCATGACCGTGAGTTTCCATCCCCTCCTCCCCAACTCACAATCACATCAAGCCCCAAAGGAGTGCATGGGTTTGGGGTCTTTACCACGCTCAAAAACTGTCAAGCCTTCAACAGCTCACTAGCTGTCGGAACACCTCTGCATTGCAATGAAACATGTGTGAAAACATTCCCTCACCTTCCTGACACCTAGCTGGATTGACAATCAGCACTGCCTTTCTGCCTTCCCCGCCAGCTCCAGGCCTTCCAGCAGCCGACCGATCACAGCCAGTCAGGCGTTCTTCCGATCCTCACAGAAAAACCTGACATGCCTGCGCGACAGAGGGCAGAACCGCGGGTAGCAGTCTCCACTCCGCTTTCCAATCCTCCACCTCATCACAAGCCCAAATGTATCGGTAGACTTCCAAATATTAAAATTCAAGACCACGAAGGCTTTGAAGTGAAAGCGACACCCTGTTGCAGACCCAGAGGAACAAGCTGGACGCCCGGATGATGCGCAGCGTGTGGCAGGCCGCGAGAGAGGCCGACGCCCTGCTGGCCATAGTGGACGCCACCACGGACCCGGGGCAAACGCTGGAGAGCCTGGACCAGATCTTCGAGGCCAAGGAAGCCAGAAAGCTCAAGCTGGCACTGGTGAGGACCCTTTAGCCCCTTTAGGGGGGATGAGCAAGGCAGGGGCGCAGGATCAGCACTTTGCAGGGCTCTTCGACGAGCCATGGGGGGGATGGTATCATTTGAGAAACTGTGAATGGAATTGCTGTGTGCTCCCCACTTGATCCATGCAGCCTGCTATGTGGCTCTTGTGCATGTCAATTTCCCCTGAAGCGATGCGATCGGCCGGCGGCAGGCTTCCCACGAGTGGTGACACATAGGAGCTTGCTTGAGCGACAGACTGTCTCTCCATGGTTGGCAGTCGCTTTCCATGATCTGCAATTCTTTCCATGAATGGCAGTCTCTCCAACCACAGAGCATAAGGTATGAAACCAATCCCGTCCTGTCAGAGACGCATCCTCCAAATGGAACCCAAGGAACAGCCTGGCAGAGCCTTTGCACTGGCAGGGTCAAGTTGAAGGATCATGAAGCACCTGCCCTTTTAGGCCACTCGGCAGCACCGAACAGACATTGTGGCTACAGACCGTGGGGTTTTGGACCCCTCCTGGCTCAACAGAAGCGGCTTTGAGGGAACAAATCACAACAACAGAAAATGTGCAGTTGCTGAACAAGGTGGACCTGCTCAAGCCCGGGGAGGTGGCAAATGTTGGGTAGGGGGACTTTTGAACCCCTCCTGGCTCATCAGACTTACCAAAAAATGGTGCAGGTGCTGAACAAGGTGGACCTGCTGAAGCTGGGGGAGGCAGAGGGCTTGGTGCAGCTGTTTGAGTCCAAGGGCAGGGCGGACATGGTCATCCCCACGGCCGCCAAGCTGGGGCAGGGGGTGGCGGAGGTCAAGGAGTGGGCCTCCCAGCAGCTGCAGGAAGGGCCGTCCCTTTACCCCAAGGTAGACCTGAGATAACCTCCCCCCCCCCCCCCCCTCCTCTTTCACAATGACCTGTGGTGACAGCAGAGGAGGGATGGCAGAAGAGGCTGTCTAAAGAGATCTTGACGCTTTTTGGTCCCGTCACGCATTGGAGATGTGGGAAAGAGTCACGGGGTTCAGACTCCAGTGTGACTACTGTATAAGGCGCTCCATCGCAATTGGGGTGTACGCTGTAGAAATTGAATTCTTGGGTTTTCCATGGAAGCTCGCGAGACCTGGTTGTTGTTGCCTTGAAGGTACAGCAGGAGGCTACAAGATTTGGATCGTGATGTGCTTGATAAGACGACCTGAGGAAAATCCCCCCCCCCCCCTCCCCCTCCCCAGAAGCAAGACCAGATGAGGTAGAGGTGTTGCAGGATGTCGTTAGTGAGGAGCCAGAGAGGTTTTTCATCGCCGAGATCGTGAGGGAGCAGATCTTCCTGCAGTATCGGGAAGAAGTGCCCTACAGCTCAACGGTGAGCTGCACACTTCCTGCTCTTAATCCTGCTGCAATTCTTCGGACCTACACATTGGATGCCTGGAGAACGAGACTTTCAGTTGTACATTAAGAAGGCTTTAATGTATTGCTCTAAGAGGAGAGGCGAAGTCTGCCTGCATGATGTTGTCCAGTTTTGCATGGAATTGATTGCAAATGACACAGAAAGAATGTTCCCTAAATACAGCCCCACACCACCTTAGGAAACACAGGTGATCTGCAGTCTCTTAAGGCCACACGCTGGCATGCAGGCAGAAGTGACTGACTACATGCAGCGGCCCGGCTACAAGGACCTGGTGCGTGTGACTGTGACTGTGGAGAGTGAAAGCCAGAGGGGGATCATGATTGGGAAGGATGGATCCGCGCTGAAAAAGCTGTCCACAGCCTCACGCGAGAACATAGAAGGATTCCTTGGTAAGGAGCAATTCGTTAGCATGGCTGTACTATTACATCAGTGCATGCATAATCAAGCCTACGCTTCATGTGAATCTAGTTCTATTATCGTTTCAGTTGGGGTACAAGAAGGCTACATGTGTTGTCAGACTGCTTTGAAACCTTTGGAAGATTTCCAGGGCAAAATGGACTGTCTCAACACAGACATAAACATCTTGTCTGACATGGCATATGTCTTGCAGGCAAGCCCATCTACTTGGACGTCTCAATCAAAGTGAGCAAAGGATGGAGGGCTGATGACAAGTCCGTGCAGCAGTTTGGATACTGAGCAACATGGCCTCCCCTAATGAGCGAACACTCTGCAAGTTGAACTTTGCATTTTTGCAGTTCAATGCTGGATCATCTGAATCCAGCAAACTCGGTTGTAGCGAACAGAAACTCAAACCCAGGGCTTATACTGCCAACGTCATCTGCCGGCTGCCTTTTTGAGCGATTCCATCTGTAGTTGGCTTCTGTGCTGATTTTCTAAAAGACTTGCGTCAGTCTCCACACCGTCTTTTTTCAAGGCCTGCAGATTTTCATGAGCCATTATCGTTTGAAAGCATAACTGTGTGGTTTCGGCAAACTACCAAATGCATGAAGCAATGTAGGTCAGTCGCTGCAACGATTGAATCAAGTGTTGTGTGTCTATTGCAGTGGTGGAATAGTGTAATGCCAGAATGCCTCCAGACACTCACCCTCTCCATTCCCTCATAGCTTGGTGTGGCGATCCAGATCGCAGCAGTGCCTGCAAGAGGGAAGCATGAGCCTGGGAACTTTTGAATTGATAACGGAAAGCAATGACAGCTTTCTCACAACTTGTAGCACTCACCAAGGAGAGGCCATGCCGCAAAGTATGCTGCCTGCATGCGAACTCACCCTGTAAATCTCTCAGTCATGTATCTTCTCGATCACAAAATGTCAATGCTGCCTCTCAAAGTTCAGCAAATCAAGGGAAAAGAAAGCCAGCCTCGACAGACACACCTTGAAAGGCAATGTCTGCTTTTTTTTGAAGTATATGGTAGCAAGTGCAGCAGCCCACATGCCTGCCCCCAGCACAGCGCCATCTTGCACTGTCAACGGCATTGGGTCTTCCTGCAAGGTCCCTTGGTATGAAGGCACACCTCTTGCTCAGCCTGCAACACCTTGCTTTAACGCTTCTGCATGTTGCGGCAATATCATGCAAATATTCAGCTTCGCAGACTCGCACGAAAATACAGTATTTCAATTACCGTTTCCAAGGGACGATGTTTGCAAGTTGCTTGTGTCAAACGCGCTGACTTTACGTCACTCCCTTTCAAATGATGACTCCTTTTCAGACAAGGCGATTGTTCTTGGAAGAATGGGTACTCTATTCCGCTCCTCAGTATACACACAAATTGCTGGATACAACAAATAGTAACACGTCGATCAAGACTGATCAGTCCAGGGTGGAGGTTGCTTTTGAATTCAGAATTTCAGGTCCTCTGATACTACACTTTTTAGCAAACCACCGGAGCTCCTCAGGCACTGTGATCAAGTTCTGCCTCAACAAAATGCCACATTTGGAGCAAGCATGCCGTTCACATGCTCTGAGCAATCAAGAGGCCATCACGCCAACGTGTCATTGGTCAAGCACACGCACAATAGCACAATCTGTCTGTCAAAACCAGTCTCACTTCATCATTTGACCCCACTTAAGCATGCTCTCAGAATTTGAGACCTTGCCCTGGCTTTCCTCTCAGCCCAGGTGAATTTCTATCACCACATCCTCTCTACGCAATGAGGACCAATGAGCATGAGATCAATTCTGGGTCTTTGGCAATCCACATGCAACAGGTCTCAATCAAACTTCTCCAAATCCTCGAGATCACAAGACCTTGTCAGCACTGCAGCTGTACCTGCTGGACTCTGCAATAAACAATCCTGAACAACCACTGCATTGCTGTCCACGATCATGGCATCAGGGATGCACCAGGCTTGAGAATGATGACATCACATGTGTTGCCCCCGAGGAAGGTGGGGAATGAATCCGGTGGCAGCCCGACCTCGAGGGTGGTCCTGCCCACCCATCTGTCCATGGCAACCATTGTGGGATCGATGGTGCAGTTCCTGATGAGGAAGATGCCCTCCTGCTGTAGCTGCGCCTCAACATTGGCCTTTTCTGACGTGTGCAGACCGTCGCTGTCACCTCTGCACACCCTTTGCTGTATACATGACTAACCCGAAATTCCGTGTCACCTTTGCGATGTCACCTTTCTCTGCTGTGATTGTCATTCATGCTGATGGGAGATTGGCTGCACAAGCATTTGAGAACCTTCTAGGAAGCTGCAGAGATTCTCAACCCACATGCGCTAGAGCATCATGGTTTGCAATATGACGCTGCAAGTTCACGGAGTCCACGATGCCACATACCTTTTTTATCAGAGACATTAGCAAGGAAGGTGAAAGGCAATGTGGGGGAATAGGGGGTGCGTTCATCATACTGCATTTCGTGCACCGGCTCCTTCAAGAACCCTTGCTCAGAAAAGGGTTCAGAATCACGCCTCCCACCTGCTGGACTTGGAGGTGGTCATGCGCTGCTGGCTGGATGTGGCAGACATGCAAGGCGTGCTCCCTTCATGGCCGCTGCCGAGGGCCGGCAGGAGGGTCTTGACTGCTTGCAGATGCTGACACAGCTGGGCATGGCTTGCTGCATCCCTGCACAAGAAAGCCACTGCAGCACAGCTGCAAGCAGCTTGGTGTTTGACTCTGCACTCAGCTTTCAAGGCGTTGACTCCCAACCTGATTTTTGCAATGTGTCCTGTGGAGCGCCCTTTTGTTAATGAATAGCATGAATTGCCAAGCCTGGGGTACTGATACCAGCAGGTCTGAATAAGAAAAAACAATGAGAGGCTTGTGCACATCTCCCAGGGCTATGCCGCCTTCCCCTCACAGCCTGACAAGGGAAACAGAGCCATGTGGCAGAATCCCCCACCTGGAATCCGACCCATCCGTGCTTTCAGCTATGCCTGGAATGGAGGCGTTTTGCCACAGGTCGTGGGCGTCTGTAGGACCGGTGGTCAGCACCGATTGGCCTTCTGAGGGAGTGACACTGCTCAATGGGCTGTGCCTGGGGGCAGTCATGCCAGCCGCACAATCAATTGCCTCGCCCTTGTTTGGGTCGGCTATCCCTGGCAGTCTGATCCCTGCATCTCACGTCAGGATTGATTCTGAGCGCTGCCGATTCCGTCGTAGGCTCAATGACATTTCTCCTGGCAACTATGCTCTCTGTACCATGCACTAAGGACGCCACAGAAGCAAGGTCCTTGCCCCAAAAGAGGGCGAGTCGCTCAATTGTTGCATGCGATCCAAGGAAACCCGCTGGAACCTGATCTTAAACATCCTCAATCTTCTGCCTCACTGCTGTCAGCCAGCACTGCATGTGGTGGGGAGGGCTGTTTGCGAACTGAGCAGAGTTCCAGTTCACCTACCTGGCAGAGGACTTATGCACGCTGGCAGGTCCATATGCCAGGCCCACTGCTGGGTGAGCTTTGTGCAGGTAGGACTCTGGTGTGCAGATCATAGGTGCTCCCCTTTGGGAAGAGGCCGACGCGCATCTTGCATGGAGTTCAGGAATATCTCGAGGTCGCTCATGTGGGGCGGGAAGCCGGGTCGGCCTTGCTCCATTGCACCATGCCTGTGCAAACGTTCACATGACTCATGGTTGGATGAAAATGAAGCTTGCACAGAGCTTCAGCGCTTGTGCTGCTATTGTGGGCTTGGATCCGGAAGCAGTGCTATCTTGACGCAATGAGCAGAAATCAAGAACCAGATAAGAAAGAATTTGGAACCCTTCCAGCAATCTCAAATGTAGCAAGTCTCAATTGCGACTTTATGGCAAAGCAGCTGCAGCTTTTCTCAGCTTTGAATCAGCAAAGTCCGCGATGACGGTAGTCCATGTGAGCATATCTTCCTTTTGCAGCATGAAAATGGTTGGATAGCAGGTATACAATAAGCGAGGCTTGCCTGTCACCGCTGCCCAAGTGCTTTTCGGGCTCTGCATCACTGAGCTCGGTGCTGTCAAAGGGGCTGCTGGGAGGGCGCAGGGGCCCGCTGGCAAAGCTGGAGCCAGGAGCGGCAGGTGGGGGGATTTCTGCCAGTGATGCTGTGGCTTCGGGGCTCCATGTGATGCGCTGAGAAAGGATGGCGCTGTTTTGGGGGGGGGAATCCGAATGCTGGCTGCATTCCAATCGCAATGCTTTCAGCCTTCAATAAAGGCCTTCATGAACATCAGCTCAAACAATTACATGCACTCCTGCTTGCTTGGTAGGCAGTGGTTGGCATGCATGCCTGAGGTAATGAGTCTGTGGGTGATGTCTGGCCCAACAAAAAGGGCACGGCTCAGCCTTGAGGGACATTGCAAAACGCTTCCAATAACTCAGAGATTTTCTGCCAATGTGGATGCATGAATCGGTGGTTTTAGTGGCCAAGTCGACTCACCTTTCAGCACCGACTGCCTCCTGTGACTGACTCTGATTTAGCCCAAGCAGCCTCCCTTCCCCCGGTAGGGAGGAGACCTCATTGGAAGCCAGTCCTGCACACTGATGTCTTTGACCTCTCCTTCTCGCTCACCACCGCCAGCAGCCTCGGCTGAGCCAGGCTTCTCGAGATTACCCCCATGAAGAGGAGGCAGTCCCACAATGCCTCTCGCGGCTGTCTGGCACTGAAAATGATTTCCGGGGCTCCTCCTGGCTTCTTGGCAAGCCTAGCAGCCCGCAACGGCTTTCCAGGCGAGTTGGCGTGCGGGTTTGTGAGGGCAACGCATGGGAAGAAGAATTCCGCCGGGTGGCTGGTGTTGCAACCGCGTTCACGACGTAGGAGGGGTGGGGGTGGAAGGCATTGGGGGTCGGTGGGTGCCTTGGAGCCTTCACCGTAGCCTTGCTGCTTTGCGTGCTTCGCCACAGCTTGTTGCTGGTATCGCGGATTTGGGTGTAGCTTGGGTGGACTTTGTCGTTCTCTGGGAGCTGCGGGTCCGCTTTGATAGCCAACCCAGGGAGCTTGCCGCTTGCGTTGCTGGGGGGATTTGTCTTGTGGAACTGATGCTCTGGGGATGTCTTTGGTGGGAGTGGTTCCTTGATGCTGTTCCTGCAGTGACAGCCAATTGTGTATTGTCTCATCCACTTTGTTTCGCTTTGCATGCCTGATGACAGGGAGGGAGCATGCTTGTTACAAAAACGCTCTTGACAAAAGAAAATGCATGATTGTAGCAGACGGTCTGTTTGTGCAGATCCGAGGCACATCTGGGAGAGAAATCCAAGATGAGCTTCTAGGAACGCAGCAAGCGTCTGGTGCAGATTGTGATGAGTTTCTTTCACTTTCATACATCATAACTACCCTGGAAGACAGTGGCAAGACGGTAGCCAGAAAGCGGTTCACCTGGTGGATGCAGCTCCTTGATTCCTCCCATCAGCGGCGCAACAAGCGGCAAACGCGTTCACAGGCTCCATCCCTCGCTTTTTGAGCGCGCCTTCAACGGCCCCAAATCCCTCCTTGGACCCCTTGGCAACCTTTCAGTTGTTCTCGCCCTTCTGGACGGGAGACATTTCCGGAGCGCCGCAAGCCTTCCCGATCTCCTGGAGCCCCCTGCTTCATTCTGCTCAGCTGGCCCAGTCTCTGAGGCTTTTGCAGCACCACAGGCATCGCAAGCACCCGCTTTCGAGGGGCGCAGAGCAGGCATCCTCGCAAGGGAACCCTCCACAATTAGGCCGGTCTCATGGCCAGGACCATCTTCTGGCAGCTGGGTTTGCCTGCCTGCAGCCCCGTCCTTGCCACCAATCCCCATGTGCACATGTCTGATGCCAATATCTGGCGGCATGTCTCCCTCAGCGGGCTCTGTGGGGCTGCAAGAAGCCTTCCTCTGCGACTCATTGGCTTTGGTCGCGGTATCCCTGCCTTCCATCCTGTCACTGTCCTGGTCGTTCCCCCACCCAAATCCACGGGCACCATTCTGTTGCGGCCTAGCGGCGGCAAAGGGGTCTGAGGGTGAATGACTTGTCCTGGCGAATGTGCCTTTCGACTTCTCAGGACTATTTCTGGTCTCTTTCTGGGGCTGGCTTTGGGGTGGTGGTGCTGCTAGCGTGGGGTGAGACCATCCCGAGCATTGGGCTTTGAGAGCATTTCGGCTCGCCACATGTTGCCCACCTGCAGCTGGCACCTCGGCGATGCCACATGGCTCGGCTGTAGTGAGAGCGGCACATGCTGTGGGGCATGCTTTGGGAAGGACAGGAGCCGCTGTAGGAAGGTGTTTCTCTGTAGGCCTGCAGATCACATATTCTTGTCGCGCCTGGCTTGTGTTGTGTATCTGCCGGTGAAGCTTGGTGCCTTGATAACGACCCAAAAGGTCGGTAGCTGTTGCAGTGCCCAGGATGCCCCTGCCAACTGGCTCACGATTCATCACTGAACATTGTATCAAGTCTTCAGATCTTTGTCTTATCTTGCGTCCTCTGGTCTTTCGTCCTCTCAATGCTGAAGTTCCCGAGGGTGCTAGCTTGGAAAGGCACCACAGTCCGACTGTCATGCGATGATGGAGGGTCCTTGAAGTATTCAATGCCTGTATGAAGGGAATCAATGTGGGTACATATGGGTCTGTGATTGTGCTGGAGTCAGTGGGCCATGATTCGAAGCAAGTGTTTCTCACCTCATCAGGGGAGTGATGTTGGGTGTCTGAGGCGCTCCAGGGAGGAAGGGAAAACTCTCCTCCCAGGTGGGCCAGTCAGGCCAATCAGGCAAACTTGGCAGACTGTCTAGGAGAAGAAGGGAGTCAAACTCCCCTTCCTTCATGAAAACGTCTTCGTATGCAGACAGCCAGTGGTCCACTTCCGCTTCCAAGAAAGTGAGTTCCTTTAAAGGAACTTCATGAATCTGTCATTTCGCCCCAAAGCGCCGCTATACATTGGTGTCCGTCAGAACAATCATGCCAACTTTTGCAATTCTTGTTGATTGTGCTAGAAGGTATGGTCGAGTTCAATGGGAAGTGGTGCTCGAAATGAATAGGCTGGGATGAGAGAAGATGCATTAGAACAGCTTCAGGAAGTCTTCCTCTGTATCTCTGAATAATGGACCCTGATCAGGATTATGGACCCTGAGACATGAAAACGGCATAGCCTACAACTCCTGCTGTGTCAGTGTTGTGCCTCAAGCACTCCATAAATCCTAATCATGGACACCTGTCAAGACATCCATTGGCTTTGCAGCCTTATTCATTCTCCTCACTCTACAGCTACATCAAACTAGGTGCCTTCCTATATACAAAATGTGTCTTCATTACACACTACTTGCTTCATTCAAGTGACATTGCTCCATCAGCACTAGTATAAAGGGGGAACAGGCATTATTTTCAGCCTATCTTCAGCGGCATACGTTGGGACCTAATCTCTCACAGTACAATGCTTTTCATCATCTATCCAATTCTCGGCTTCTTCTGCACCTTGCCATCCGCGCCACAGTAGATTCTGACCCGATTGGTCTGGAAGTCGAGGGTCACCGCGGATCCCAGGGGCACCACAAGCACATTCAAATTGGGATCGCTGGATTCTATCGCCTGCTTCGCTTCCTGCACAACAAAGTGACACTCTTGCCAAATGCTCAATGCAAAACCTGGTGCTGGTGCTTGGGGATGCAGCCAGCAGATAAGACGGTCCTCATTTATGTTGCCTTGCCGACTTTGCCTTTGCCTTTCTGGGAATTGGCAAGGGGTAAGCAGCTTCGTCTGGGCCACAGCCACACCCCGCCAAGAGCATTCCCCATCTCGATATCATCTATCAGCTTCCACAAGCAATCAAATAGCAGCAAGTGTCACCTGCTAACAAACTCTTACCTGGCAATCCTTGCCCAAAAGCTCGGTCCACTCATCTATGCCGTTCTTTGGGCCGCTGATCTCAACAGACGTAGCTGGCTGGTCTGAAGCCCTGAAGACCTCTGTGCCACTGGGCCCTTCCCTGCTTGGGGTCACTGTAAAAAACGCAGGGGTTTGTAACTGTTTTCTGAGGATGATGCACCGAGCTGTCCAGCTCGGTTTAGAAGATGCTACAGTGCAGTTTGGGAGTCTTACCTGTAATGGTGGTTCCTGATTGTGTCACCTGCAGACCAGCGTCCGCGTCAAGTTGGGCATGCCGAAAATTGATGAAAGAAAGAGTAAGGATTCGAACTTCTGTTGCCTCAGGCGTGATTGGAGTCGCGTCAAAGGTGCCGGGAACTTACGAGGGGCTCGTTCTGTTGAGAAGTCATATGCGAAGTTGTAAGGATGACAGTGAGAAACGTATGCGGCAGCAGCATCTACGAGTTTGAATATATGATACGGCAGAAAACAATACGCTTGAAGAATATATGGCCTGATCGATTGGCAAACGGATTTCACCTACAGTTGAATCCTGCTGCACAACCTTGTATTGCATTAAAGGAGGAGGAAAATTTTAGCCATTCAGAACAAATCGCAAGATGCCTGAAGACGTAGAGAAGGCGAATGAGAAAATTTCAGAGGCAAAGGAGGAAGTGAAAGAAAATGTCGATCAACTTTCGGCAAAGGCAGAACATCTGGTCCATCAAACCGAGGAAGGCGCGGAAGACGTGCTCCGGTACGTCAAGAACTCAGCAATGAATGCTCAAGCTGCGTTTGACGATAGTCTGGACAGCGCTTCGCAAGCTGTGAAGAGGGGAACAGCAGAGGCTAGGTTCCAGTATAGCAGAGTTTTCCATAGAGCACAGGTAAGCCCGGCTGTGATGAATGGTCATTACAGAAGATTACTCTTTCAATGTGATGTGCTTAGACCTGTTTGCTCATTTCATCCTACTTGAGATTTCTATTGCTTTTCCACTCTGGAACGAAGGGGCTTCCGCTATTGCCATACTCGCATTAATGGATAGGCATGGAGCTTAAATCCATGTTTGCAGGAATTCGTGGACACAGGGGTGGCCCACTCTCAAGCTGGATTGGACATGCTGTTCGACAAGCTCAAAGGTGAAATAATTTACCAACATTCGGGAAATGCCAAGCATTGCATTGGAGCTCTTGCTCTCCTCAATGAGTTTGCTGGTCTCTGACAGGCTCCTTGTGCTGCTTGCAGAGGGCGTGGACGTGGCACGTGAGCACCCGAACACATCGTATGCATGCGGGTTTGCTGCAGCCCTGATCGCCCTACCAGGTGTCCTTTCTGCTCTTTGTTGACCGTTCCAGGCCCATCCCAGAAGTCCTGTACTTTATTTACTGAGTGCACATATGGGAGTGGCTACTATGGTTGCAGTCCATTTCATCACTGAGTCAAAGAAGCTTCGGAGATTGGCATGGAGCTGACTGCTGCTTCACGTGTGTCAGGAACTAGAAGATTTCTGTGGAGACGGACTTTAGGCAGATTCAGGAGTGAAGAGGTCAGCCCTCCTCGAGCATTCCTACAGCTGGCACAGTCCTCGATAAAAAAGATGAGTATCAGAGCATGTAAATAGGCAGCAAGGCAGATTACCGTGTGTCAATTTGCGCACCTAGCCTCTGCACTGGCTGCTTGAGCTCCAGGTGATAGCTTTCCTTTGAGATGCTACAGAGGCTAGCTGGGACTTCATCGCAAAATCAGACATAAGAGGATGCGCACCTCCTTATACGTGCTCCTCTGTCAATATATGAGCTCCTACCGCTTCTTCCGCCATGAACCCTTGCAAGTACGCAGCGCACAAGGCCACCGCATCGAAAGCTTCCAGGCTACATCGTTCGCCTTCACGATCAAGGCCACTCAGTCGCCAGAGCCTTGCAGGGGATGTTCCGCTCGGCGGAGTTGAAGGCGAGCCACCTGAAGCAGAGCATAGAGGGGCATGCGGCAGAGAGCCAGAAGCTGCTGGAGCGGCTGACGGCCGCGCAGGAACAGTACAGCACGGGGCTGGCCAAAGTGAAGGCCACCAACAGCCAGTTGCAGTCCCTGCTGACCCAGGTACGGAGACACCCACACAGAAATCTCAGGCCAGGCTGTGATGAGTGGCAATTTCAGGCAATTCCAGGCAATCTCAGGGGAAGAAGGTGTTGTGCAATTTCAAGGGGAGGAAGCAACAAGACGAAATGTCAAGAACAAAATAAGACTTTCTGGGGACATGTGCTGGCCAGAGTGGAGGCCACTGATGGCCAGCAGCACTTTCTGCTGTCCAAGGTGCCGGGAGTTCCATCCAGGCATCTCAGTCCTGGCTACAATGGTTGGCAGTTCAAGAAAGAGAACAGTGCGGCGAAATTGTTTGGAGTTGTCAAGCTGGGCAATAGCTTGATCCGTTGCGAGGTCTGCAAGGGAACATTTCATGCATCCCCATGGGCCACAACAGGGTCATGGCTCTCTAGGAAAATGCGGAAGAGTCTGTTTTGTCATCCCTGCATATGAATTTGCATTCAAAAGGTCTTTTGCCTGCCTTCACGCCTATCACTTGTGAATGTTTGAAGGGTCGTTGCTCGAAGTCCTCTTGAGTGCTTCCGCAACATCACGAAGGCCTAAGGAAGATCCCCAAGTGACAAGCAATGAAGTGCAAAGCTTCCTGGCAGGTGGGCAAATCGGAAAAAGCAGCTGCCGCCCTGATAGACGACCTGCGGGAGCTGCCCAGCACCCAGGCCCTAAAGCTGCGCGCAGACCTGGCCATGCAGTATGCCGCCGCAAAAGCACAAAGCTCAGCCTTGGACCGTCAAGTGTACAACCTGTCGAAGAAGGGCTTTTGAGAGGTTCGTTGGCTGTCGCTGGAGCAGAGTATCTTGCTCTATAGTCTTCTTGAGTGGTGATTGGGTTCCAAAATTTTCATCTGTGACTGCTATGACAATTTCCAAGGCATAATAGCTTGTGAGTGGTAGTTGTAGGTGTATGTGCAGCCTGGGCATGAATGGCCGGCGGATCGTGAGAATTTCAGGTGTGGCCGGGTAGCCTGGGCAGTGGAATGCTGTTTGCTGTGGTGAGACGTTGATGTAGACTCAGGATCATCGTTAGGGGGGATGACCATAGGGGGAGGATTTGGACCCCTCTGGTCACAAGGGCCTTGCCAGCCTGTCAAAACTGGGCTGCTGTCACATGACATGCAGTGTTACTTAGCATGGCTAGAACATGTCTAGCCTAAGCTGGCCCACACCACACTCTCATTAACAAGAATGCAGTCTGAATACGAGCTTGTTTAAGGACAAATTGTGAAAACTTTGCAAGCAAATCAACATTTGAATACATTTCTACTTGACAGGACTGTCTATTGTCCCAGTGCCTTTCCTGGTCTTTCTTGGCTGCCCATTTGTGGCATGAAGAGGAAAAGAGGGGATCCTGACAGCGATGAATCAGATCAAGACGCGGAAGAGTCAGAGGCACAATCCGAGAGTTTGGAGGTGACGGGATCGGGGGAGGACAGCGGTGAGGAGGGGGATGCCCACAACGATGATAGCGAGGGCGAAGAAGAGTCCGAGGAAGAGGATCCGGTGCGCTGCGAACCCACCAAACAGCAACCGTCCCGCACATGGGAATTTACAAACTTCAATTTATCTCAAGAACAACAGGAAAATCGTGAAAGGCACTAAATTCTCACAATGCATGACCGACACTAGCAATCCAGGGCATTGCTTCAAAGTGAGTCTAGTGTTCTGTATAGGCGAGCATGTGCTCCTTGAAGAGCAGAAGTTGTTTGTAAGAGGAGCTGCGTCCTATGTGCGGTCCTGCAGTTCTATATAGAGAGAATCTTGAGGAGATTCAGTTTATAATCAAAGCTTGTCAATGCCGTGAGTATCATCGTAGGGGGAGGCTCAAGGCAAGTACAAGGCGCGCCTGAAGGCACTAGCAAATCCCCAGAGAACTTCGTTTCAATCCCCCTGTGAGCGCTGGAGGAATTCAAAATATACCGTGGTTACTGGAGGTCATTGCTCTCTTCCAACCGCACAACAAAGACAAAAGGTGGGCTAGAATTTCCGGTCGTGAGCAGTCAGATCAACATCACAGAAGAGGCAAGGAGTGGGCCGAAAGACTGCGCTCCTGAACCCCTGCACCTGGCAGGCCAGCAACCCCCGCTTTGATGCAGAACGACAGCGAGTGCCACAAGTGCGGCAGGGAGGACGGGGCCCTGCTGTGCTGCGAGGCCTGCCCCCACGTGTATCACCTGGGGTGCTTGGACCCCCCTCTGAAGAAGGTGCCCCCTGGGGACTGGTTCTGCCCCCCATGCAGCACCCTGGCCCGGCTGCAGACCCTGGAACGCATCATCAGCTCCAAGCAGGTGAGTAGCTCACGAATGTCATCACTCTGTTTCATCCCGCTGCGGAGTGGCAAGCTTCTTTGCATGCTAGGTTCTGGAGTGGTGGGAGGTCGATAAGGATTTGTTGGCAGCCAGGGGAGGTCAGGCAAGAGAAGACCATGGTGATGACTGGATTTTCGGAGTTGTTGAATGAGGATGGGGACAAGAAGGGTGGACTTTGGCATACTTCCTTTGCTCTAATTTGTAGATCGATGCCACAGATGCTGAGAGAGCATCAAGCAAGCAATTCTTGAACTGATGATGAACGGCCAGCTCGCTATGTGAAGGCACATGACTCAATTCAATTATATATGCAGGCCTCCACGAGCGGCAGCGGGGGGGCGCAGCATCCAAGCAGGCAGCATCTGGTCAAGTGGAAGGGCAAGAGCTATATCCACTGCGTCTGGGTGGACACGCAGGACATCCAGAAGGCGGCCAAGCTGCCCTCCATCTCATCCACCACCCGCAGCAAGCTGCGTAAGGTGCTGGCGGACGCAGAGGCAGAAGCCAGAGAGGTGGTGTTTTCCTTTTTTATATGCATCCCTCCTCCCCTCCACCCTCTCCAAAGCCCCCCTCTTGGGGCAGAGACGGTAATATTGAGTAATTTTCCTTTTGACAGAGGTAAAATTTGGAATCTTTCCAGCAGTGGGGATAATATCGGAAAGCTTCTCCTCCCTAGAAGTGGATCTCTCTGAGGAAGTTGCTTCTGTTAGGAAATAGAAAAAGGATTGTGGAGCTCATCTCCTTCTGACCTTGTCATTCACCTATCAATATCCCTATTTTGTGCATCCCATGTATGCCAGCTGCCAATCTAAGTACAATTAGGCAGATCCTTGGTAGACAACCCCTCTTCGTGACCAACAAGAGGTAGAAGGGCATCCTCCGCCGGCGTACAATCTAGCTCATTTGCGTGCAGGAAGAGAAGGCCAAGAAGGACGGCCTGGAAGCGGCAGACCCCTCCGAGTCACCCATCGACCCCTCCTGGATGCGAATTGGCCGAGTCGTGGCTGAGCAGCTGCCCTCGGACCCCACCCCCAAGGCTTCCGCCAAAGGGAGCAACCCCAAAAAGAGGAGCAAAAGCGATGGGGAGGGGGTGCCGGGGGATGGGGTGCCGCTGTACCTCATCAAATGGGCTGGGCTGCCGTACGAGGAGGCCAGCTGGGAGGTGGCGGCGGATCTAGAGGGGGGGGATTTTGTGCAGGAAGTGGCCAGGATGCGGGCCAGGGTGCCCATAGGCCAGGCTGCTGGCGCACAGGTGAATAATGTTTTTTTTTTCTGGCACTGAGGTTGAAGGGAGATTGGGTGTCAGTAGCATTGCAAGCTTGAAAAGCGGGGTAGGGTTAGAGGGGGGTATTAGTGGGATCACCTGTGCTCCAACTTGACCAGGTAATTAGCGGGGCAGGAGGTGACATGAGAGGTGCTTGCCATGCTGTTCCAATGCCGCACCTGGGATCAATCCCTGGCTGGGTCAATGTCACGGTGGTATTCTGATTTTTTGAGTTTTCAAGTTTCACTGCATCTTGCAGATCAAGCCGCGACCGAAAATCAAGAGTTTTGCTGTGCCGACATTGCCCTCCTGTCCTAACACCACCCCATCCCCTTCAAGCTCTGGCCCCTTGCCAACGATCTAGCAGACATCTCTGCTGGGGTATTGAACGATTGTAGTATCCACAATAAGCAGCTGTCTGTTGCAGGGGGATAGCGCTGCAAGTCGACCCAGCCCCCCGAGGCAAGATGGCCCCAAGCGCTTCAAGGAGACGCCTGGATTCCTGACGGGCCAGCTGCACGCGTACCAGCTGGAGGGGGTGAACTGGCTGGTACATGCCAAGCACCAGGGGCAGCACGTCATCCTGGCAGACGAAATGGGTGAGTCATGCACCCAGTGGCCTCTTCACCTCGGCAAAGCCTTTCCTTTCTTGTCTTCAAAGGAACTCCGGCAAGGAATGTCATTCTCGCTCTCACAACCTTGCAGCCCTGCTGGAATTCCTTTCAAGTTGAGGCTGGCGAGGGAATGGAAATTTCCATGATTGCGACCCCTGCATCCTACGGAGTTCATCATGTTGCTGATCTGGACCTGGATCTCCATTCTTCCTCCCATGTCTGCATTTGGTCAAAGGACATAACCAACCTTGTGCTGTGCAGGCCTGGGGAAGACGATCCAGACCATCGCCTACCAGTCCGCCATCTTGTGAGCTCCTGCCCCATTATTGCTGCACCACCTCATCTCCTCCCATGTGCCATCTTGTTGTGAGACCACTCAGGCCATCACCCCACACGACGCGAGCAACCACACAGGATCACCCACTCCCACAGCGGATGCTGGAGGACGAAAAGATCATCAGACCATGACATGATGAAAGAGGCTGCATCAGATACCATTTCAGACAAGCTGTATGCAGAAAAGCCGAGGGCTTGCCTGATAAGTAATGAATGATCTCAACCGACTCGCAGCAGAATCAGATAGTTAAAGACAGGACAAGAAATCTGTATGTGATCTTGACTCTGGTTTTGGAGTTGAGTTCAAGTTTGATTGCAAATTTGGACGACTGCAGGGCGGAGGATGGTCGGCTGCCGCACGTTGTCGTGGTGCCCCTGAGCACGCTGCCCAACTGGGAGCGCGAGTTTGCCGCGTGGGCGCCACACCTGAACGTTGTGGTGCTGCACGGCACCCAGGCCGCGCGCGACCTCATCCGCAAGCACGAGCTGTTCGCCCCGGGTGTCAGGAACACCGACCTGCAGGTCTGCCGCCTGCCCCATCGCTGACCATTTGCTTGCTTGTGGGGCTACTGGAAGTCCCCGTCATGTGGTTGTTTTTCGGATTTGTGTTTTCTGGATGGACGTGAATCCAGTATTCTGGTCACGTCTTGACCAAAAGGCACGTTAACTGGAACCGACGCAGCCACTGGTATTGAACCAGGTTCACGTGTGCTGAGCATCCCTGTAATTTGTTAACTTGTGCGCTTGGGTATGGAATTTCATTTCGGGATGATAAGCCATTGAGCCTGAAGCAGCTGCTGGTGCTGAATCCACCGGCATAGGACTGCCAAGCATCACTGTGGAAGGTGCATTAATAACTCATGGTAGAAATTTTTGGAGAAGGGTGTGAATACAAATGCCATGCCTTAAAAACATCAGATGCGCACAGCTCAGAGCAGCTTTTGGTTTTGAACCAAGTACAAACATGCTGATCATCACTGCGGTGTCTGCAATGAATGATGTACGCTTCTTTCATTTGGCATTCCGCCAACAAAAAAGCTTTTCATTCTCCAAACAAGTGTCTCGTCCAAAGCAGGAGGACAACAGGGGTTGAAAGGTCCCTGTATCCCAATTTTACCTACTATACTACCCAATCCCTCGCCCCACGTATCTGTCCCCTTGCTATTTTTTTTACAGTTGCACAGGTGCGCGTCAAGGCCCAGGTGGTGCTAACCTCGCACGAGCCGGTGCTGGCAGAGGACTAAAATAATAAGGCCCCAATTTCATGTTGCAACAACAGGGTGCAAGACAGTCAAGTCGGCCAAGGAAAACTAACAGTGCACCCTTTGCCAATCCTATCACCCCCACTCCTATCCCTTGAAACCTGTGCTGAATTGCCAGCCACCGTACAGGCGCGCATGAAGGCCCAGGTGGTTCTCACGTCGTATGAGACGGTGCTGGCGGAAGCGGGCATGCTGAAGCAGGTGGTGTGGGGCAGCCTGGTAGTGGATGAGGGGCACCGCCTCAAGAACAAAAACTCCAGGCTGTTCCTGGTGAGCACTCCTCACCTTTTCTCCCCCATGCTTTGTCTCACCCGACGAGAGTCTCCCGCTGGTTGGGGGCCTCCAAATGGTCTGCCCCTGTGCGTTTATGACATAGACAAGCTGAACAAGAGCAGGGGAGGGGGATGGCAGATGTAACTGGTTCTTGAAAGTACAGGTCTCTGCATAAAATTGAGGGGTGGAGGGTGTTTGGGTCAAGCAGCATGCCAAAGACAAGCCAGAGTAAGACGCTCCCAGCTGAGGGATGGCTAAGTTGCTACACTCCCAGACAATTCAATTGAGTTTCCATTAAACTTGTTCTTTCAGTGACCTTTCGTCTGGAAAATAGAAAATGCGCGCCACAACGCGTTATCTTGTCAGCATCTTCAAATTTGCAAAGCAACTCCAGCTCTACTGCGCTGTCCTGCCACCTCCCAGCAGCACGACATAATGACTGTGCTGAGCAGTGGCAAGCAGCAACAGCCGCCTTCCTGCCAACACTGCAGGTCCTGAAGGAGCTCAAGACCGAGCACCGTGTGCTGCTCACTGGCACCCCCCTGCAGAACAACATCGCCGAGCTGTTCATGCTGCTGCACTTCCTGGACCGTGGCAAGTTCGGCAATCTGGAGCAGTTTGAGGAGCAGTTCAAGGATCTCAGCCATGAGAAGCAGGTCTGTTCATGAGGCATGGTCCTGGACCAGAAAAGAAAATTTTCATGTAATAAATTATGTTCTATGGATTGAATCCGAAGCAAAATCACAAAGATTTGTGCAGTGGTTCAATCCCTGCCCAGGTCATGGGGGGAGTGCCTGATCCCTTTTGGAGGCCTGCTTTTGCCAAATGCGTTTCTTTTCTTCCTGGAGTCGTGCAAGGTCACTGCTGTGTCCATTGCTACAGATCAATACAATTCATATCATGTTGGTATCATGCCATGGACAATCTACATTCGGCCTGTTTCACTTTCATTTATCCATCCCATATGGATGTATACTTCAGGTCATGGCATTCTTCGCTGGGCTTGGTTTAAGTAGCCGGTAAGTGAATACAAGCAGCCAGCGTCACGGCCATGGCTGTAGGGCAGAATGAGACAGTTGCATGAGCTCTGTGAAGCACTGGAAGAGGAGACATTGGCCAATGGCAGAAAATACTGCTGCTTGCTCTTGCATCAATGCCACCAGACCCCACCCAACTCAGTAAGCTGCGCACATCCTCAATCCCAGCGTCAAATTATTGTGTCGCCTTGTCCAAGGAGTGAGTCATGAAGACATGCAGGTGAGCACGCTGCACGACCAGCTGAAGCCGCACCTGCTGCGGCGCATGAAGCGAGACGTCCTCAAGCAGCTGCCCCCCAAGCGCGAGCAGATCGTGCGCGTGGAGCTCAGCCCCCTGCAGAAGGAGTACTACCGAGCCATCCTCACCAAAAACTTCAAGGACCTGGCGGGTAAGGAGCACTGGGCATTATTCATTCCCCACCACTATCCCTAACCCCACTTTTGAAGCCCTGAGTGGTTGCGCTGGCAAACCTTCTTACTGTACTGAGCACGTGTTCAAGTTACGGCCGTTGAGGAGAAACTGTTTGCCTTGGAGCTTATTGTGTTTGGGCTGAAGTCTGAGTGAAACACAAGCTTTGAAGTCGCTCGTGGTGGATGGCTGAGTTCAGATTTAATTGCTATGAAGCCCAATTAGGATACAGTAGACAGAAAATGAGACCTGATGTGGTAAGCGAGGACTATTCTCACAAGCATCGCTCGATCCCCCGTGGCATGCCCTGCAGACAAGCAGCAATCGTACACACGCATCAACAACATCTTCATGGAGCTGCGCAAGTGCTGCAACCACCCCTACCTGCTCAAGGGGGTGGAGGCCGACAACCCCGCCCTGCGGGGGGCAACCCCCGCCGCCGTCGTGCAGGTCATGGTGGAAGCCAGCGGGAAGCTGGCTCTGATCGACAAGATGCTGGCGTGCCTCAAGAAGCGGGGGCACCGCACCCTCATCTACTCCCAGGTGAGGCGCGTGCCTTGTACATTTGACATGCTGATGCTGGTGTGTAGTCCTTAATCCCTTGGCTATCCTTCACTTCCAATATGGAAACGACAATGAAGCAAACTTCCAGCATCTACTGCAAGTATGCATGATGTTGATTAACGCTGGGAGGAAGTGTTGAAAATGAGATCGTAGGAGGTCCTTTTGCCTAGGATTTAAAGTTGTCATTGTCATCCTGCGTCATGCGAACTCTTCCAAGACCAACTTAGGAACGTCTGGTCAAGAAATGATGATATGAGCAGGCGGCAAACAAGGTAAATGCAATTGTCAAATCTTGCATGACCCTTGCATGTCAAGGTCAATTCTATTGTTGGTATTGCACCACAGCCATGCTAGTGTCCCTGCAGTTCACCACGGTGCTGGACATTTTGGAGGACTGGCTGGAGCAGAGGGGATGGGGTTTCCAGCGCATCGACGGAGATGTCAGTGAGCCCCCCCTCCCAATACCATTCCACTGTACCCATCTCTCACCTATTTCAATCTGTGCCTCTATGCATGCCTCCCGGGCCTTGCAGATATGGCTTGGGAGGTGTTGCTTCCAGGGCTCAGAAACCAAGGAATGGCTTATACATGCCGCATGTACTTCTCAGTAGGGGCCGTCAGGGTTTTATCTGCTCTCTGTTTTTGCATCACTTCTCCGCCAGCCATGGCCAATCACCTGTTGTGTTGTGGGGAAGCAAGATGGACTACCACCCTTGAACACTTGGCAAAAAGCTTGGAGAGCAGTGCGAGCCACACATGCCTTTCAGCTCATCACTTGCAGCATGAATGCTTTCAGGAAGGAAGGCGTGAGGATATAAATGTGCAGAGAGCTCGGAGCGCCAGGTGCGCATCGATCTCTTCAACCGCGAGCCGGAGAAGTTCTGCTGCTGCCTGCTGTCGACGCGAGCGGGGGGCCTGGGCATCAACCTGGCCACCGCTGACACAGTGATCATCTTCGACAGCGATTGGAACCCCCACAACGATTTGCAGGCAGAGCCTCCTCCACCTCTCCTTAATGATCATTCCTACCCCAAACTTCCGCTTAGTCATCCAGGAACAATGCCCTTAGTGGTCTAAGGCTGCTCTTGTATTTCAAGAAAGTTTTCCGAGGCATCGTTGGCTTTATCAAGATTGGCAGTAGAGGTGCAACTCTACTATTTCAGGGATTGTGAATATTTCTGTACAAGCATATTCTATGAAAAACCTCGCTTGTTTTCCACCTCCCTCCCATCGTCCACTCCCATTCCAGTGTTCTGGCCCATCCCATCAAAACTTCAACCCAACTTCCCCTTCCCTCTTTTTTAAGCACCTTGTGTTTCCAAACATCACTTGCAATGCCTCACCCACGACCATGCCAAGCGGCATGCTGTGTGGGAAATCCCCCAATTTTATGCTCAATTTGCAGGCCCAGGCTCGTGCACACCGTCTGGGTCAGCTCAAGCCCGTCATGGTCTACCGGTGCGACATTTCTCCTCTTCATTTCATAGATGAGTCTCCAGTGGTGCATGGGTCAGGAACTTCCACCACAATCAGGGCGCTGAGTCATCTACTGCTCATTACATTTCATTTTGGAAGTCATACGATGCTCTGTGGTTGTGTGGGGCAAGACTTGCAGAGCAGCCGAAGTTTACTCACAAATGTTGCATTGATTTGGCTACTCCGGGCGATGCTTATTTCAATCTGAGTCTGTACATTGGCCTGCAGCCTGGTGACGCGGGCCACCATAGAGGAGCGCATGATGCAGCAGGCCAAGGGCAAGATGGTGCTGGAGCACCTGGTGGTGCAGAAAATGGGCAAGCCCACCAATCTGAAGCAGCAGGAGCTCGACGACCTGCTCAGGTGCAGCCACTTCCTATTTTTTCCAACCCTGCAAGTGTAAATACGACCCTTTGAAGGTGTTGCTTCTGAAGTCTTCATTTACAGTTGGCGAGGAACCTCAAGATGCGCTGCAGAGTGGCAAGTCATTTTCGAGACGCTATATGCTCAAGCAGCTTTGTTTGCAGTGCCTCTCTTTTACATATCTTGGACTGGAGTCTCAAGTTTAAATTCCCTATCTCTTGCTGCACCAAGTAGATGTTTTGCCTAGTCTGGCTCATTCCGGACTCCTATCTCTTAATCACAGACACTGCCAAATCACAGGTACGGAGCTTCAGAGCTGTTTGCGGAGAAGGCTGCTGAAGCGCCAGTTTCTGCTGCAGCTGTAGCTGCCAAAGGTACCCCCCCCCCTCCCCGTTTTCCCCCCTTCCTCCCACAGACCACATGACAGCTGGTAAAATATACGCGTTTAACATTATTCCCATTTTTTTAGAGTTCAAATGACCTGGTTAGCTTATACACTTGCCTTCTCCAGGGGTAATACATCCTTCTCACAGAAAAGCTTTTGCTCTGAATTTAGCCCTGCGCTTATGAGAGGGTCCGCATTTTCTCTGAAACAGATTTGGTAGGTCCGCTACAGATGGGAAGGGTGGCAGATGCCCTCCCCTTGTTTTACTGCATCCAATGCCCCATGCGATGTCGTGCAGAGGAGCTGAAGGCAGCCGAGGAGTCTGTGCAGAAGGAGGGGGGGGAGGGGGCGGCCAGCGCAGCAGCTGCCGAGCAGCTGCGCCTGAAGAAGAGGAAGGTGCTGGAGATCGAGCAGGAGGCGGGGCGCATGGGAGGCGACAAAGGTCGTCGCATCGTGTACGATGACGCAGCCATCAAAAAGCTGCTGGACAGGTGGGCACATTTCCAATTTCCTCAAATCCATCGAGGGCGAAGACTGTTTCCTCAATTAGAGGAGGGGAGGGAGAGGAGAACGGAAGGAAGTTTTGCAAATGAAGGGAGAACGAGAAGAGGGTTGGTAGACGAATTTATCAGCCTAAGTAAAGCAGCTTTGTCGGACCTGCTTGGCAGTGGCGCTCATGACACACACCCCTTACTCAAATGCTGAGTTTGAATTACATTCTGGGTAAATATTTATTGGATAGTCCAGACATCGAATCTCAATTAAAATCGCCTCCTCCACAAAAAGATCCAAATGCTCACCCGCTTCGATATCACCGCCGCGTTCCAGTTCCATGCATCTTGGATCTAAAGCCAAACTTTCCATTCGCTAGTTGCAAGCATGAGCCCATAGATGCAGTCGCATCTGCATCTCTCCGCCTTTTTGAGCATCTCCTGACGCTTTTTGCCACTGCCTGTACAGGTCCCAGCTCTCCAACCCTGCGCGTGATGGAGATGATGGCGAGCCCCCCGAAAACGACTTCATGAACGCCTTCAAGGTTGCGGAATTCAGGGCAGTGGAGGAGGAGGAGGTCAAGCAAGAGGAGGAGCCCCCGAAGCCTGTCCCCGACAGGCCCAAGGACTTTTGGGAGCAGCTGCTGCAGGAGGGGTATGAGCAGCTGCAAGTGGAGGAGCTGCAGGCCATGGGCAAGGGCAAGCGGGCCCGCAAGGCGGTGAGCTCCTCCCATTCCCACCCTCCTTATCTTTCCAACCTTTACCCCATCCCTCTCATATTTCTTCTGCCCTGGCGCAAGCGGCTGCAGGACGGGGAGCAGCTCGTATGGAGATAGGAAAACATACATAGATATTTGTATTGCAAAAGAGTGCTTTGCTCATCATATTTTTCCTTGAGTAGTAAGCCCGCAAAACTTGCCACACTCTGACCTGGGCACCATTTGGATTACTCAAAATGTAAGGCAAGCCAAAACAGGTGGGCAAACCCCAGCAGGTGAAGTAAAAGTGAAGCCCTTTCCAAGAGCATGGCTCGTGTAAGATGGGCATGAACATTCTCAGAAATGCATGTTCCCCTACATTACGTGCCTGCAGGTGAACTACAGCCTTGATGACCCTGTCAAGACGCCAGGCGGCAAGGGTAGCGAGTCGGAAGGGGGCTCTGATTTTGAAGAAGTCGAGTCAGAAAGCTCGGAAGACGATGAGCTGTTTGAGGAGAGGCGGGCCGACCCTCGCAGGTGGGACAAGAAAATTCCATTTTTCCCTTATCACAAGCAATTGTGAATATCCTGCAAATGGGTGAGGGCTTCTGGTATCGGCAAGCTTAGTATCAAGGATGGAGAACACCATTGATGACAGCAACATCTTGTCTTCAACCTGAATTTACGATGGTCCTTGCCACAAGAGCTAAGAGGTCATGACGCAGGAATCATCATGGGTCCTCCCAGCCCCAACCCCAGACGACGGCCCGGCCCTTGCCAGGGATGCTCCCTCCCGACGCGGCGACCGCACTCCCTGGCTCCACGGACGGCCGGCAATACACCCTCCCCCACCTCCTACCCCACCCCCATGCAGGCCCTCTCATCAGCGTGGCCAGGGGCACTCCCAGCGTCCCCGGTGGCCTGTCCTGGCGACCCCAGACCCTCCCAGGGTCTGGCCACACTTCGCAGCAGCCCCTGCCACCTCACCTCTTATCCCAGGTACCCATCTCACTTGTCACGCGTGTTGCTGTGCCCTCTCCTGGGAGCAATCGTTCGGCGCTTGCACACTCCTTACCTTTCAGTGTACGGTTCAGGAATTTTGAGACCAGACGTTTGAACTGACTCAGCCATCACATTGCTACATTTCTGCATTCAACATTCTGTCCCTGCACAGATGTTGCAATTTTCTATATGACTGTGATTTGATGCTCACAGAGGCCGTTGGCAGAATACCTCGTTAAAAGCCCTCAAGCTGAATCATACAGGGGCCCTCCCTCTTTGCAAGAAATCTTTCTCTGGCGAAGGCACCAAATCTTGCCGATTGGTTTGCCTCCATCACACTGTCGAGTCAGGCATACTCCCTCATTTGCCTCCAAAACCAGAAATTATTGGTGTCATTAGCAGTAGCCAGACTACTAGCTGTTTGAGCATTCGATTCCCACACCATTCTTTGACAGCATATACACCTTCTCCTTATACTTGAGTGACAGCTGGCTGAAAGTCCTCTTCGTACAGGGCACAGCAGCCACCATGAGGAGGGACGGCATGCCCTCCAACCCACCCCACCAAGCCAGGCCGCCGCTCAAGGGACACAACCACAGCCTGGCGGGCAGCCAGATGCGCAGTGCAGCAAAGCAGCCCCAGGGGGTGGGGGCCAGGAGCCCCCCGACTGCGGGCAGACCTGCCCCCCCTCGAGCACCCGCACCCCAGCAGCAGGCTGTGCAGGCAGACGTGCATGGCCCAAGGAACGGGCCGGAGTTCCTGCTGCGAGGCTTCGACGCCTCGGAGAGGCACCTGTTCTTGCAGGTGCCATACCCTTTTCCTGCTTTCCCCTGCTCTCCCTTCCCTCCATGATCTCCATGATTGATCCAGCGTAGAGATTTGGTAGCATCACTTTTGGTAGAGATTTGGCAGCATCACTTTTGGATGGAAGGAACGGTTTATCGCTTTAGGAATAACTAGTTGCTACATGGTACTGGAAATCAGGAAAAATCCATTCCGCTGTCTCATGAGCTTCTCTGCATTTTCTGGAATCATCGTCTCTGGGATGAATGAAATGTGGCATATCGAGGGAATGGTCTGGAGAATGCAAGATCCTATGTAGTCCTGAAGAGGGGATCCAAGAAATGAGGTGGCTGTTTTGGTTCACTGGACTTGTGTGGAGCCTTCAAAAGCAGTGCGCTTGCAGGGGGTGATGGCTTTCGGCAGGGGGTCAGGGCCCAAGGACGCCGCGCTGGGTTACTCCTCCGAGATGGGCAAGCTGCTGCCCCACAAGCTGCCGCATGAGGTGGAGGCGTACGCCAGGCTGTTCGACTACTACATCACCAACGCCGAACCCAGCAGCGTCACCCTGCCAGGCAACATCCCGGCGCGGTGTGTGTTCTTCGACAAGCGCCCTCTGGAGGTGTGTTATCTCCTCTCAGGAGTCCAATGATCAGGACCAACAATTAGGAAGGTGGGGGGTTGCCAAGGTCCTGAATATTCTACCCTGCATTTGGCAGCTGGAAAGTTGTCGTCCCTTCCGCTTTGAAGCTTTTTCATCATCTGTGTCATTCTGATTGTGTTCTCTAGCATGCATTCACGCAGGGCCAGATTCTGGTGAGGCGGTAGGCCTGGCTGTGGGTCGAGCTGAGACGTATCGGGACACTGTGCTGACCACATTTGAAACCTCGTTGGTCCTCGTCCTTCTTAGCAAAAAGGGCATGACTGGCGATTTATTAATTGAATGTGATCTGTGAACTTGGGCTTAGAACAAAGTCAAGCTTTTCAGTCGGCAGTTCCGATGGTCTACAGGGCTTTTTTGTTACCTTTTTGTGAGGGAGCTTGGGAGTTTTTGCTGCACATCACCACTGATTTTGCAGTGTGGGCAATGCACTCTCTGGCCATTTCCTACCCACGATAAAACTCACAAAAACGGTAACTGGGCTTGCAGATCCTGACGCGACTGGGTGTGCTGAGCCTGATGAAGGCCAAGGTTGCCGAACACCAGGGGCGCCCCGGCGATCGATTCTCTCTGAATGTGGACGACGCTTCGCCGCCGAAGAAGGTGGGCATGGCAATTTTGCACCCTCTGTCCTTCCACAAACAAGTGCCAATTGCTGCAAAAGGATTTCTGCAATTTTGAATCATTTCATGATCGACGGCTCAAGTTGCATACCTCATGTCAGCAAGGTTTCAATTTGCCTGCTCTCAATATGCAAGGCTTGGGAAATGCAATCCCAAGCGCCGTACTTCACCGAATTCACATGAGGGCGTCCATCCAAAGAGGCTTTCCTAATAAGTCTTTTAGGAACATCATGACGCTAAGGGATGGCGGTGCTGCAGATGTGGGGTGGGGTGCACGATCTGCGCCTGCTGCAAGGCATCATCAAGCACGGCTACGGGGCGTGGCTGAAGATCGGTGCAGACAAGCAGCTTGACCTCATCCCTGCCCTCCAGGAGGAGGCGGGCCTGCCGGCCTACCTCCAGAGATGTGAGCTGCTCTTCGATGTGCAATTCTCCTTTTGTGCTGTGAGGTGCTTTGTCGCCTTTGGCTCAGATTTGCCTTACTCGGCACAGCTGGAAAGAGCACTCTGTTCAATGGGCATTCATGGCCAGAAATAGGACTCGATTGCTGATGGCTGCGACCCTAGAAGCCGGTGCAAGTCTCTAATAGCAAGAGGCTTTCTTTTAGGGGTTCATGTCTGACTTTCTACCGAAAATTGGCACTTCTACAATTGTGCAGCTTTTCTTTGCCACCTGCTGAATGCCCAGGGAGCTGGCATCGCAAGAGGTATCAAGAGACTGTCGCTCAACATGGAGATAGTATTGATCATATGCCGTCTGCTGTTGCCAGGGTCGGCCAATCCTGCCAGCAGGACGGTCACGCAGACGGCTCAAGTGGCTGCCAAGGCGACAGTCTTCCTGGAGAACAGAGCCAAGGTATGGAGGCCTCAAAGTATCGCTCGAAAACATGAATTTCCAGTCCAGATAGCTGGTCACCAGACGAGCTGTTCAATTACTCATGTTCCTGGTTGATGGGACATCTGCTGCAAGCTTTGAGTACTTGCCTTCCCTCCTTCGGACTTGCTTATGTCCCAGCAGGGATGCTACTCTCAGCTGCAGCGAGTCACAGCAATCGCCAATCCAGGCAATATCTTGCTTACCCGTGAGAGTGGCGATTTGGGCCACACAGCCTGATTACAGGCAGCACTTTGACGCAGGCAATCGCCGAGGCTCTGACGGATTCTACCAGATTGTCGCCCTCCGAGGGGGGTAGCGATGACAACCCCCGGCGACCTGCCCCCACGCAGCAGGGGGAAAAAGGCGTACATATCGAGGGCCCAATCAGTATGCCCTCTCCGAGGCAGAACCAAGTTGCTGGCCCCCGGCAGAACCAGGCCGCCGCTCCCCGGCAAAACCAGGCCAGTGCGCCGCGGCAAATCCAGATCGCAGCCAAGCATCAGACTGGCCAGCAGCGGCCGGCTGCCCCCAGCGATATGATTTCGATGTTTGGGATGGAATGGAGGCCGAACGTCACGTCGCCGACAGCACACTCCACACCTGCACCGGGCAAGTCCCTTTCTTTAGAGGGATTCCCCAACCCACCCTGCCTTATGTGCTTTCTCCTTACCTTCCATGCTTTGCAAGGCCAAGGCCAGCCAGTGCCTGGTGGGAGCTCGCTGAATGTTTCAGCAGCAACCTATCATTTGAAATCAGATTGAGACTGTGTACCGCTGCCTTCTGTGTCATGTGCAGCTGAGTTGGTACTATATTTTTAATCATTGCATCAAGCCTACAGAGCTGGCTGGTCACCTTTCACCCTCACACTACCACAATGACACTTGGATGCAGATGTTTTCTCCAAACACAGCCAAAGGGAGCGATCTGTGAATTCATGCCGCATCGTTGTTCCTCCCCTCGCACAATTTCAGTCCTTGCTACAGCTGAAGCTGACTGCACTGGGATCCCATATTTTTGGCATGTTTCAAAGTAAGGAGGCAGCCTTCAAGAGCTCCAGGAGCCACTCTGCCTATCGGATTTCAGCTGTCGAATTGCGCTGGGATTAGCAGGCATGCCAGTGAAAGCAAGTGCTGCAGGCGTGCCTCAGCAGCAGCCCACAGCCCTGGGAGCCTCAGGCGGCACCGCAGCTGCTGCCAAAGCTTCCGGCGCTCCAAAGGCGGTGCCTGCGCCGAACTCCAGGATGGTGACCAGCGGGGGAACCTTGGGTATGGACCCGGGGGTTGTGACGCTGCACAAGGTCTGCTTTCTCAAGCTCTTATGCTGAACACCTTATGAATCTTGTGAGAATGGAGGTGGGTCACATAGCTCATAAATTAAGCATTCTCTCCTTGGCTGCTGTGAGAGCTTGTCTGGCATCATACCTCCACCACCTGGCGAGAGAGGGCTGCTTTCATGAAGACCAGGTTTGCCTTTGCAGTCACCAAAGGGGCAGCCTGATTCATCTGGATTATGCAAGACTTGGTACATACTCCCTGTCTCTCTTGCAGGGGAACGGGAAGCCTGGCAACAAGTCAAAGTCTTACAAGCAATACAACGCAATGAAGAAGTGAGGCAGCACTCCAGGAATCCTATATGCTGACGAGCAGAGGATTGTATCAAATTACTGAATGCAGCTGCAAGTCAAAAACTGCCTTCTAGAGCCTTGAAGACTTGATGAGCAGATTGTACTTTCTTTCTCAGCCTTTGCTGCTGTTCGGTCTTGGTGTTTGCATTTGTGAATTGTTTTCGGTGCGTTGTTTTTGTGTATGAACAAATTGGTACTGCAAGTTTAAATCAGGTAGACATAGGCACGTTGCATTGTGGTAGTACACAGTGTGAGGGGGATTACAGGCAAGATAGCGCGTTGCTGTTCAGGTCACGAGAATGCGTCAAAATATCTCTGCCTAGCCAATGAACGCAAGACACATCACCACTCCTATTGTCTAGTGCATTGCCCCCCTCGGTCACAATGCACCTTAGTGGTTGAAAGGATTTCACTTTCAAGCAGGCTGAGCAAAGATTTCTGTCGTCATTTATCCCAGAACAGTCTACATCATGGCTCGGCATTCTTCATGAACTTCTGTTGCTTCTTGTTGTGGTGTCAGGCGGTGCTGAAGCTGGACTAGGGCCACATGCTGCCATGATGATGTTGTGGGCTTCTGCAGTTGTCGGGCGGAGCTTCGGCTTGAATTCCATGCAGCTGTAGATGAGCTTGACTATAGCCTCAGGAGCCTCGGCAGGCGAATCTATCGCTCGGAAGTTCCTCCGCTGGCTGGGCTGCTCCCCAGTGCACAGCTCCCACAGGATAACTCCCAGAGCATACACGTCGGTGGCAGGGGTGCAAGGGTCACCCAGCAGCTGTTCGAGGGCACACCAGGGCACAGATGCCCCGTATGCGTCTGCAACAATATTGAGCCTCAAAAATTTCCAGCTAATTAGATCAAATATATTTTATGTACATTACGCTGAATGTGCTGAGAGGATGGCAGTCTCCATAAAGGACCATGCAATCTCGGATTTTTCCCATAGTCGCAGGTAGAACTTGTATTATTAGTATTCACTATAAAGCATCAAATTCAGTGTGTACATTCATGGAATTAATGGGCCTGTGAGGTGAGCAAAAGAGACAATCCAGTGAGCTTATTTGCGACAGTCTCTCCCTCCTGCACCTTCCTTCCCAGTCCAATATCAGCGATCTTGGCCGCTGCTGCGTTCAAGAGGATGTTCCTGCACAGTCTCTATTTTCCGTCAACCCTACTGTTGCTGTGATTGAAATTGTGCACAGTCTCAAATCTTTTCTGCACCTCGCTCTTGCAGAGATTTTTTGGGTCAGATAATGCATTGCTGAATGAAAAGTAGTATCAAGCAAAGTCCAATGGTCCCAAATAAGATTTAAAGGAAATCGAAGAAATCAAGCAAATGCTCTGATCCAGTGTTTCCCGCTGTGTCACAGCATGCAAGGACAGCACTCACGGCGACTTGAGGTCCAGGTGCAGGATGTTATGGACGTGGAAGAACGCCAGGCCCTTGACTATGTCCATGGCAATGCTTTGGCCCCTACACAGCAAGACAGAGCCTCATCTTCAGTCAACTTTCGAATGGCCAGAGGCTGTGGGATGCTGTGCTTGGTCACACAAGCACATCTCTGCAGCTGTGCTGCAAAGAAGAAAGGAATTGTGCTCTATGCTGCAAGCCTACTCCCCCCTGCATATTCCAGCCTACTCCCCCCTGCATATTCCAGTCTTGCATATGCCAGCCCGACTTAATAAATCCAACAGTACAAAGTTTCAGGATCTGATAACCCCATCGCTTTGGCGCATGATCTTTGTCAGACCAACGCCAGACAATTCCGAGCTCGCGCTGTGGGTGAGCAGACCAATGGGTGATTGTACAGCAGAAGGGGCAGCCAAAAGTCACATCTCGTGACCAATTGCGACCCACCTCTGATGCCAGAGGTAGCGGCCGGTCTTGTAGTTTTTCATTTGGGTGAACAGGTCCCCTCTCGGCATGCACTCTATCACCAGCAGGGTCTGCTCTGCATGGACGCTGGCCCCCAGGAAGGAGATGATGTTGGGGTGTCTGCATGCCTGCAAATAAAGATGATCGTTACTCCATTGCACAGAGCAAAAGCTTTAGGCAACAACAGGAGGGGAGGGTTTGCGAAGCTAAGGATCTTTAAGCGGAAGATCAAGTGCTTGTACTGGTTTTTTTGGGCAATGCTGGTGTCCTGGTGCACTTGTTGCTCATGCTGGACATCAGCAACCCTATTATTCAGTAAATTTTGCTCTTGTTCTTGTTATATACAGTCTGGAGGCAGCTTTGGATCACCTTCAGGATCATAATCTCCTTGACGAAGCTCTTCTGCTGGGCTGGGGTGGGGGTGGTCACTACTTTGATGGCCACATCAGTCGTGCCATGCAGCAGCCCAAAGTACACCTGCACACCCCTGATTTCACTAGCTGAAAATAGGGAATCATTTGCTTGCGTCAGCATGCAGAATATTTATCTTCTCCTAGATATTCAATGCTCTCCATTTCGGATACAGTGTAGTGTAAAATGATGTCCTTCTTCTGAGAAAAGTACATCAGATTTAGAGGGCTGTGCGATGGGTGCAAGGTTGTCATCTTGCCTGCATTGCAAGCTTTCGGCAGGGATATTTATTTGGCAACATGGAACAGAGACCACTATAGTTTTGCAGACTGAGGAAGGCACAAGTTCCGCATGTTGGCTGATGTCATGGCATATAATTCCAAGAAGAGCTTACCGAGCCAGATCCTCCCTTGCCAAGCATGCACAGCTCGCCATCGAGCTTCCTCCTGCACTTCAGCTGATCGGGGATGATCCTCCAGGTGTCCTCCAGTGATCCGCTCCTGGCCGCTGGAAGCTGGTAGAAGGGATTCTCCACGGCCTCGGCTTCGAATGCAAGGGTCTCCTCCTCGTTTGCGGTGTCCACCCGCACAACGGTCTTGAACTCCAGGTCTGTGTTGCGCAGGGCCAGCCGCAGCCTGCCTGCCGTGGCCAACAGTGGCAGCTCTGCAGCAGAAGAACATATAAAAAGGATCTCATCATTGCACGCAATTTCTACTTGGGGCTGCTGGCATACTGAGAATCAAGCTCCTCGCCCTCAAGGGCACGATGTGCCACATGCTTCGTTAATTCATGAAGATGGATTAATGAGACTCGGGTTCTGTGTCTGACGCTCTACGACCTCAAATGGATGCAGAGACGATAGCACGGAATGGACTGCTCAGATCTAAAGCACCAGTATACACTCAAGTCCTCAGTTTTTAAAATTCAAGCTCACCTTTGATGTCCACCATCTCTGACGTTCCAAACTCGTCGACATAGTCATGGAAGTCATTTGTGGTTGCATGAGAGAGGAGTAGCGATTTCTGCATCAAAGCCAAGTGCTTCAAAACCATGCCGTAAGCATCAATGCTCGTCTGAGAGCCCATGGCAGGACCAGAGCGGCTAATTTTTATGGGACACTAGCGTGAACGATCATTTCAATGCTTCAGGATGCTCATGCAGGGATCACCTTCGATCAGATCAAAGAGCTTCAAAGCTGCGCACTTTGGAAGGACGTGTGTAAATTACCCACGCTTTTTGCATTGAAAAGGTACACATGCTTGCATCAGGGAAGGAAAGTTGTGACCTGGCGGCTGATGTGACGACGGTACACGCGCTTGCCAAAGATGTAAGCCGCCACTGCCAGGCCAATAGCTGCCACACCGCCGATTACACTGCCAACAATGGCACCTGGAAGTGAAGGCAAGTATCAACGTGCAGCTCAGCATGCTGGTGTCCAGTACAACCTTCCTTTTCAGGAGTACCTGTACATTTTACGCATTGCTTTGTGTACACAAGTAGAGGCCATTGTTCAGGTAATCAGGAATCTTAAGATTACCAAAATGCGTGACCATTTCTGTGAGCCATGATTGGTTCATGTGCATCACCGTTCTCTTTGA
>QAXI01000412.1:1109691-1121178 GCA_004335615.1 Chloroidium sp. JM
GGAGGTGGGAGAGGGATTCCAAGGTGTGCAGAGAAGTCAAGTGATTCTGACACCAGGTCTCCCTTTGCTTTTTGTCTATGACAACTCTGGGCATTTCTTATCATGAAGCAATATGCAATTGCAAATAAACAAACAAAGCTTCTTCACCGTGCTTGTTCAGCCGAATTTCCAGCCGAACTTTAACAGGGCTTGTGTGCAATACAGACACAAGGAGCTTCAGGATATCCGAAAAAGCGCTGCATCGCCTTACCCATGGCGTCTTCGTCAATGTACCACCCTGAGCCCCAGCCGTTTTCCTGCACTGCTCTCAGGCAGATCTTGCCAAGATGTCAGCCCCCGCTGGGTGGAGAGTATGCATGCCCCAGGGTTGTAATTAGTGGGGCAGCCATCCGCGCTCCCGCAGTATTGAAAAACGTTGCAGTAATGTCCTTCTTCCCCTGCAAATTCCCCATAAAAGTTTCAGTACTTTTACATCTAGCAGATCTCGTCCAACCAGGGCCTCAAAAATTGCACGGCAAGGAAGGCACCTTGTTCATCGAGGTATGTGCAGCACAAACTTTCCTGCCCAAATGATCATAGTAAATGCAATCAAAGAAGGAGAATACACAGCACGGGGAGTCTCACTATTATAAGCTTTGCACTTCTCAAAGCAGTCCATCGGAGAGACGGCAGTGGTGATGTTCTGTCTTGAACCCTGAAGGTAGTAGCCCCAGGTAAAGTTTCCTGCTGCCTTCACAGTTTCTGCAGTCAGAAGGTGGGTGTGATGGTGCAGAACAGAAAGCTGTAGGGGAAATGGAATTCTGGACATGCATCAGGGCACTGCTCAGGTGAGATGCCATTTGAATTCATGGATTCATCAAGACATGTACTCTTTGAATTTTAAGGACACCAAGAGTACCAACAGGCTGCACTGTGCGGCTTCAGGTGCGCATTAGAAGCCCTGTGACACTCACCAATCTTTGTTACGTTACGATAGACTCCTGCAGACATACGCATCTATGATCCATGCGCTCAATCACAAGATTGCTTGCAATGCACCTACAATTGGCAGCTGGCAACCAAACAGCTACAGACCGGAGGATTTGAATTGAAAAGAATGTTGCATCAATTTTGATAATCAAATCCTGCTTCTCGCAGCATTGAGAAACAAGCTGCATTCGAGGAAATCCTCCAGCCTTCATGGAGTTGCTCGGAAAGCTCAGGTTTGCTCACCAGAGCCCAAGGTGGTTGCGGCTGCTGAATCCAGTACGATGTTAGGGGTTCCATCTTGGTAAGCCACACTGTAGCTGAACCCTAGGAAGCAGGTCTGGTACTGCACAGTAGTAGAGTCGACGCCATGTGCACACCCATACGGATTGCTGCAGAAAGAGTACGCATTACAGATTGAGCCTGGAACTCCTGCAGGCAGGATGTTAAAATTGTAAGGGTGCAATCCTGCTGTAGGTTGGGCATGGATTGTTGTTGAGACGCAAGATTGGGGCCAAGCTGTACAACCCTTCCTTGATGACACCAAAGTCATGCTTGAGGTGCCACTGCACAAGATTCAGTTCAAAGAACGCATGGCTGACATTTAAGAGCGTTCCAGATGTCCTCGATGTGGAACGCTCAAGCATCCAGATGATTGGGTCATGTGGTAATCTGCCCGTGCCTACAGCCACTTGCTCTCCTCAATACCGCAAGATTTAAATTGATGCTAAAAGGCCTACTGTTGAGAGCAACACATCTTTCGTAGCACTCCAAGTAGCTGGTAGCATTGGTGCTGATCATGACTGCGAATGCATAATTCTAAATTTGTGTGAAGTTTCCTGCTCCCAGCATTTCCTCTGCACACAACACAGCTCATCGCCCTGACCTACAGGTCGTCAGTGTGAGCTAAGGCCATGAGGATATCACTGTGCTTCTGAGGGCCTAAGTCAAGAACTTCAAAATGTGTCGTTAAATGGAATTCCACAATGGCGATTGAGTACATATGTGCCAGAAAGCATGTCAATGATTGGAGAGAGTCTGCCTACCATCCTAAGCTGGAGTTATCCACTCTAGTCCACGCTGCAAGCAGTAGACAGGTCACTGCCAGTCGGTCTCATCAGAATCCAGATTTTTGTGAAGTCTCAAACGCCTTGGAAGTTGGCCTAGGTACTCAGTCAAATCCAGATCCAAATCTGATGTTGGTGACTCAGAAATAGGTCACTGTCTCCCAAAGACTGATGGAAGGAGGCAAACCGATGATTTTACCTGCCAGAAAGCTTGAGGTCATGTTTCGGTTGACGAGACCACTTGATGTCATTCTTGCGTACTGGAGGGAGCAGAATTTGTAATCATAAGATCCTCCACTCCTTGACCCAATGTAGCATCCCTCTTGCACAGTACACCAATAGAACGCGTTGCAGTGCTGGCCAGGATGATCTGCAGGCGCACTAGAACTTCTCAGTCTTGCAACAGGCATCTGCAGGTAGGCTTGCTTAAATGTGGCTGAAGATTCTCAAATTGGTGTTTTGTAAACGAAATGCAGGGCGCTGGCCGGGTGGGGGTGGGGGGGGGTGGTTGGATTAGGCAATACAGCCTGGCCCAGCCTGGACCTACAGTAGTGGGCAAACCATTCCTAGAAAGAGCAAGCCTCTCAAAGTTGCAGAACATGCATCTCTCCATGTTCATCACTTAGAGAACCTCCAAATGGCCAGAATTTCTTGCATATCCTAGTAAAATGTATTGCGCTTGTATTGATTGCTGGAAGTGGAATGCTTCACCATTGAAATCCTGGCACCTTTCAAGGCATTCGCTGAAATTTGCTGCCATGGCACCTCTGGCGACATCAAGGCTGCTGAAAATTTCGTTTTCTCTGGTTCGATATTCCCTTGGATCAGATTCGGGTGACAGGGCCAAAGATGGTGCCTGGGCTCCGTCTGCACATTTCGGAATTAATTTTCCTTTCTCGGCACATGCTTAATGGCAATCAGCAGATCATTTCTTGCTTGCAATGAGGACATTGGTTGCATGAAATCTCCATGCGGTGGTGCTGTGGGAACTCTTGACTTCAGCTTCCCGTGCATGCATTCACAGTAGCAAACTTGATTGCCCTCAAAGCCCTTGAATTCTTGCCTAATCCTTGTTCCTACTTTCAAATGTGGTGGAGGCGTCAGACCTTCAGCCTGGAGCAGCCCTCAGGTTGAGCTGAAGCTGCTCATGCTTTCTATCGAGGTACAACCGCCATCGCAATCTGAGCCAGTTCTCTGCCATTCTGCACACCATTTGCTCGATTTATAATGCAATATACATACACTACTGCTTGATCTTGAATTAGCATTTCTAAGCAATATGGTGATTCCTGAAGGACAGGTATGCAACCTATAAATGCCTTAAGAAATTCTTTACTTCTCCCAAGTAAATGCCATCCCTTCAATTTTAGCTACAAACTCCAGGCAGATAGAGTAGGGATGGCAGCTCACTGAGCACTTCTTTGCTTTCAAGGCTGTTGCCCAGCACCAAAATTCCAAAGCAAAGGAAAGAACAAATGCAGAAAGAATATGTCTTTCCTGTCCTCTGATACCTTGGATTCATTGTAGCTTGAAAATCTCAGTAGCTTCAGGAGGACTGGGGAGAAAAGTGAGCGAAATGTGCACTTCAGAGGAAATTGACTTCTCTTGGAATGTCCTAGGCCATGACCAAATGCATGTAGCCATGTCTCTCCAGATTCTCTGGAAGATTGGATTGTGTTTAAGGATTGAGCCTTTATATTTGCAACACTCTTGGATTTGAGAGACATTGACATATATGCATACATGTGTTTCAATGAGCCCTCTTCATTCTCTTTACACGATTGGTCCAGTCCTGCAGATACCAGAAATGCTAATCTTCCTCTGTGACTGTTGTTCTGTTGGTAAGAGTATCAATGAGAATGATGGGCAGAAATTAGAGAGATCGGGGTGAACATGACCGGGAGACTGCAGGATTGCCTGAGAAAACCTTATGGGTCTGATAGTCTGATAAATGAATTTTAAGGTCGTTGACTTGCCTGCTAGCATCGTGTGCATTTTGAATTGGGTTGGGCGGGACCTTCATTAAGAATTTGAGAAAAGGGGGGGGGGGGTCGAATTCACATTAACACATCAATTTTGGCCTGGAGTAATGGAGCTGTTATTCCCCTCCCCTGCTTCTTCTCGCTCATTCTCAATAAATTCTCAAGCATTTGCCGCTCATTCTTGGCACCATGACGACCACAAAGATCTACATCGTGTATTATTCAATGTGAGGCTCTCGTTGGCACTGATCGGCAAGCGCAATGACCTAATGCCTAGCCCAAAGAGCTGTAATCAACTGACAGGTTTTTTGCATTAGAGTGAATAAGCTTCTTCAATATATGTAATTTACCAAAGCGAAAAGAACGAATATTTATTATCGCATGTTGATGCGAGATGCCGGTCAGAATCTTACTTCTTGAATTGACCTTGCAGGTACGGGCACGTTGGTGCACTAGCGAAGAAGCAGAAGGAGGGAGTTGACAGTGTTCCAGGTTGCGAAGGTGAAGTTCGACTGATGCCCCTCTTTCAGCGCGCTCTATTTGCTCTGTAAATCAAAAAGTGCGCAGCTCTCCTTATGCACTGCAGAATGCATTATTCTCAAATCATCCTCCTGTTGCAGGCGTGCTCTACCAGGTTTGTGCTTCTTTCCTTGATTCATTTGTGAGCTGAGCTGAGGAGTAATGTGATTTGATCATGTGTGAGCTGAGCTGTGGAGTAATGTGATTTGATCATGGCAATTGATTAAGCACCTAGGGATGCTCCTCTCTTCATTCGTGCAGGTGAAAGAGACTCTGCCTGAAGAGGTGACCAAGAAGATGCATGCACCGCCCCAGGTACAACTAGCAGCATGGCTTGATGAATGCCATCCAGCTATTCTGCGGGCTTCTCAGCATTAAGTTGAGCTTGGAAATTTGCCAATTTCTTGTCCATCATCGCTTTGCCAAGTCTCTGTCTTTGGTCGTCAACCAAAGACCATAAAATGGGGATGAAATGCCAATAGCACCTCTGTGCAGGATGAGAGCATTCCATTCATCGATGCCAAGTCTCTGCCTGACGCCGACGGCTTCCTGTTTGGAATTCCTACCAGGTAGCAATGAGTATCAGCAACAAGTGTCATCGTTCAAGTCTGGACGAGACAGACAGAGCATTTGCTTTGCACATGCCAAGTCCAATCTCGAAGTTTGAGATTGTGTACCACTGTGCCAGGTACGGAAACATGGCTGGCCAATTCAAGACTTTCTGGGATTCCACCGGAGGCCTGTGGATGTCAGGTATGCTCATGAATTTCCTCATGCAAATTATGCCCCTGTTTGCTCTCTGGTTGGACAGTGGCTGACTGACAATGATAATTTCAACCACTTCCCAATTCTGAAGCTTGATTTACAAGCCCTCCATAACTGTCCATGCGCTCCATGCAGAAGCTGAATAGCTCAAAGCCTTCTCACCAGTCACCCGCTGAATGGTGATCAAGGAAGGGTCATCGATTGCTTTGCATTGTGCCACCTCATGTAGAATGCATATCAGGCTGTATTGCTGACGCTGACGTTTCCGCGGCTTGCAGGAGCGTTGGCCGGCAAACCTTTTGGAATTTTCACAAGTACAGGGACTCTTGGCGGTGGCCAGGTAATACCATTACAAACCACAAAATGAATAGATTCTGTGGCATATACACAGACTGACTGAAAGCAATTTGGATTGTGCTCTTGATCATAGCAAGGGCTGCAAGTGGACTCGCTGGTCTCAATATAGCGCAAAACCTGGCTTTTCTGCAGGAAGTCACTCCACTGACTTCACTGAGCAATTTTGTGCACCACGGCATGATCTATATCCCCACGGTCAGTCCCTCTCCAGAAATCCTCAGCGAGCCATGATTCTTGCTGGCCACGATGTGTTATGCCTGTTGCTATCCAGATGCGATGATTTCTCAATAAGAATTCTCTGAGAGTACGGCATGATTTATGAGAACTTATGCACCGACATCAGTTAGTGATGTTACAGGGCTACACCTTTGGTCCTGCCATGACTGACATGTCAGCTATCCGGGGAGGATCTGCATGGGGTGCTGGGACGTTTGCAGCTGGTGAGGTCTTTACATAACCCTCAATACCACCCATCATTTGATCCGATTGCTTGCATTGGTTGTTGTGCGGTGCTCTGGAAGTTTCTGAAGAGTGTCACAGGTCACAGCATAGATTAACGCACAGCTTTACTGCATTTTCCATGCTCACTGTGTTCACTGCCTCAGGCATCTGAATAATACTAACGAAAGCTTATTCTTTCAGGAGATGGGAGCCGTCAGCCAACAGAAACAGAGCTGGAGTTTGCAGCCTACCAGGTACATACACTCCACTCCAAATTGTTCAAGACGAAGAAATACCAATTTAGCTGGCACTCGAGAATTGCCCACTGGGTGACTGGCTTGCAAGCAAGGATGAGCAGCTCTAGGAATAAGGCATTCTTGGATCGACAAGCACAGTGTGTACTATTGGCCAAGGCCTTGCGCTCGCAAGGTAAATTGGTGTTGTTCCCAAAACGAATGAGACTAAGTGATGCCTTGGGCTGTGTGAGCAGGGCAAGTACACAGCCGGGCTCATCAAGAAATTTGCTGAACACGCTTGAATCTGTAGCATGGCTTTTTGTGATCAAGAAGGTGGTACAAATCTCGTTGGAGTGTCCAGCATGATGGTCCCTCTCTGCCAATCTGCCAAGAGTTTGATTGAAAAAGCAGGAGACTCTTCAGCTGAGAATTCAAGTTATCATCGGTGCATGCTACCTTGCTCTAGGAAGCAGAGCACTTTGATGGTAGATGATGAAGGGAAATGGGTTCCTGCTCTGCGAGTTTGTAAACTCCTCCTACAGTTTTTTCAAAACCATTGCCTCATGATCAGCCCCCCTTCCCGCCCCCTCGTTCGTAAAATCACGTGAATCATTACTTTCATTTATCAATCAAGTAATTGAGATTGGAACATACGGTTCTCCTGAAATTCTGAAGAAGACGTAGACCTCACAAACACCGTAAAGGTGGCCAAGAACAGGACGAGTATTGCAACCTCGTCGCGAGCGCTCTTCTCCATGGCACCCAAACCCGAGATTCTCGCCACTGGCCAGGCAGCGAAAGACAAGCTTGAGGTACCTCCCTGAGATTCGCGCATGACTCCCTAAAAAGGTTTCTGACCTAGCATGCGAAGGTCTATCGATTACTTACTGTGATATTTACCCTAAGAAACGCATCTGATGCTGAGAACCTCACGCAGATATTCCTGCCACTTTATTGCTGAACATGGTTGCAGGCATTCACAGCTTTCGATCTGGAGGCTTTCACTGCTGGCAAGTCTAGGTAGGGGAGCAACACACTCCCAAATCAGTGACCTTTTGCCAATGCAATTCGGCAAACAAGAAGTTTGTGGCATTCGGTCTGATGTGCCCATGCTTGCTTGCTCACAAACTGCGTTCTCAATCTCAACCCTGGCATTGTGCTGCAGAACTTGGACATTCTGGAATTGTGGGCCATCAACCTTTCCTTGGGAGGTCAGAGCCTCTCACCAGCAGCCATCAGCGCATTCTAGCCCTATTGCTGTTGAATGTCCTTTGAGGGTGACCTTGGAGGAGGCTGTATTGAAGCAGAGTTTTATTAAGCATGTCAAGAACCAATACGCGCATATATATTCTGTTTGCACAGGTGAAACACAAAATGAGACATCCAGTCAAATTGGTGCTCAATTCCCTGATGTTCTGATGCAGTACACCGATGTTGAGCATGCCATCATCCTGGAAGGTATGCTGTCCTATCACCTTGCTCTCTTGCTGGGACTAGATTAGCAGTTTAAAAACCCTTTTTATGTGTGAGTTGCTGACCCTGCAGAAGCAAGCATTTGACCGCAATGGATTTGGCATGGCACCTTGAATCAATGGAGAGGTGCACTTGTTCACGGACATGCGCCTCCGACTCTGTCTCAAGTTTGGTGGCTTTGGCAGGGACGTTCACCGTCCAGTATGAGGGAGGCGAGGCTGTTGAGATCAACGCTGGTGATTTTGTCCAGTTCCCAGTCGGGAAGACGACTTTTGTGGTTAAGGAGAATGCCCGCAAGTTCTTCACTCTTGGAAAGTAATACATCACAAGAGAAGACAAGACAGTCCTCCAGTGCATTTTGGCTTGAGTAGCTTGAGAAGATCCACCATGACGGCCACATTTGCATGGGACTGCTATCTGTGATGACTCTATTTCTTGAGATAGCCTTGGGCTCTGTCCAGCCAATCTTAGAGGAAACACTACTCTATTGCCTCCTGAGAATGCAGTAGAATGTGTTGTAATGCTGATACTCACTGGAACATGGTTTGCCAACTTGATATAGGTCCAAGTTTTCACAAGAATGGCACTCCTACTGCGCATCCACAATGTTCCCCAAAGAATACAGAACCAAGTGCTCTTGAAAGCAAGCAAATTCATAGCCTTGTCCCTCAGATAGAGGCGATGCAAAATTTGCCTTTTCAGCGATGAAAGCTCGCATAATGGGTTCACAAGCACATCAAGAGCATACGCCAGGACACTTCAGACTGTACATATGCCATCCAAAGTGCACAACACTGGAATGTTTCTGACTTTACACATGCACTCAAAATCATGTATCTCAGACCTCTCCAACTCAGCCTAAAGCACCTCTCCTCCGAGAATCAGCTGGAACGGGAAGCGGGCTTGGGCAAGGCATTCTGGATGTTCCTCTGCAACTGCTGGAACGGGTTGAGCTTCTTCTCATGTCCGTCTGAGAATCCTGGCATGGTGTTGGTGAGCAGCTTTGCACCCTTTGCTGCTCCAAATCCATATCCAAAGCCAAACCTGTAACGTTTGGAGTATCTAGAAGCAGCCTTTTGATGTAAATTGCCTTGCGAACATCGCTCGCCAGAATTATGGCAAGTGAAATGTTACAAGCCTCTGTTTGGTAACTGCAATATTCTTGGGCCGATGGTGTTTGACTCACCCGATTCCCATGCCTCCCCCTACGCCCATACCTGCAAAATTGATTGGCGTGCCTGCAGACACAGGCAAGATACGTTTGTGCTAGGGGTGGGCAAAAATATTGAGTGGTGCATGAGAGAAATAAAGAGAGAAATACACACCTCCAAAGCCCCAGCCTATCCCAAATCCACAGCCGGCTCCAAAGCCTGCGCTGGCATGCAGTTTTGGACTTGGCGTGTGTCTCTCAAGCAGCAGTGGCAGCTGAATTATCTATTTACTGAGGACGTTACAAACCAATACATGAACCCAAAGCTCACCTATACCAATTCCTGGACCAAAGAACGTTTGAGCCCCCATTACAGATTCTCACACATCGCTGAATTTGACGTCGGTCATGAGTACATTTTGAAGCAGTCTCTCTGGACTCGCAAAGCAGAGCGCACGGCAATTTTGGCATCAGTTCTGAAACCCTGTAAACGGTCAAAACTTGTACTGAAGAATGCAGATGTAATTGCAGATTCAGTGATCGAGATGGTTAGTCTTCGGTCTGGGAGCGTGCTTGGAAAAGATCAGGCTCCTGACACCGGCGCTGCCGAGGTCACAAGCAGAAAACCAGGGGAAGGCAGAAGTAGTGCGACGCCACAGCCTCCGAAAAGCACCACGAAGGTCGCAAAGACGACGAATGGGGCTCGAAAGCCTACAGATGCCGAGGAGAAGGAGTTTTTGACAAGTGAGTCGGCGCATGCATACACTCTTAGGAATGATTCGCAAGTTTGGTAAACATTCACAGCTTGTTGTGACGCCTCCATCGTACTGCAAGCAGTTCTGACGTTGGCATTGCACTGTTTCCTGTTCAACCCGATATTTCCCCGTGGGTATCAACACCACCAATTACAGAAGCTCCTGCAGGTCCTGCCATGCACACCAGGGCTGCAGGCCCCGTGCCAGCCATCTCCCTCTCCACGGAGCTGCCTGAAGCGGTCTTGAGGGCCGTGAGGGAAGAGTCAGCGGCACCTCAACGGGACGGAAACACCCCTGGCCCGGCCGCCACCCCCCGGAGGCAACCTGCGAGGTCTGCCACCAAGATCGTCTTCCGGGATTCAGCAATCGGGAAACAGTCAGCGGGTACTGCCAAAAAGGGAGGTGGGCAGCCTGCTGATGAGGTGGAGGGGGAGTCGTCGCCTGGAGCTGCAAATGGGAGGGGGGCTGATCCGGCTGGTCTGAGCATGGAAGAGCCTGCACCCTCGAGGAAAAGCAGGCAACGCACCGGGGTTCCCACGGAGGAGGCAGCAGAAGTGGCGGGCCGGGAAGTGAGGGAGGCTTCATCCCCTCGCAAGACACGAGGGGGGGCAGGGGTGGGGGCGGCTGCTGAGGTGGGGCCTACATCTGCGGCAATCGAGGCAGGCGAGCCAGAGGGAGGGCAAGGCGGTTTATCTGACTCATCAGGCAAAGGAGCTGCTGGGGGAAGGAAGGCCCAGCTTTCGGCGGTGGAGAGATCGCAAGGTGAGCATGATCAGGACGTTATAGTCAGGACAACCTGGGAGAGACTTCCAGTGCATCTGCTAGTGACTGCTGAGTGGTAGTCACTAGCAGATATTTAACAAAAGATTCTTTCCAATCAGTTTCACTGATCGCAGGGATGAATTCTCTGGTCTCAGAAATCTTGCTGACCAGCTGCAAGCAGAAAAAAGCCGGCTGTATCAGGTACATGGTAGCAGCTGGAGTCAACCCTACATGCAGCTGGAGTCAATCCTACAGCTGGATTCAAAATCAGAGCTTTGTTCTCTGCTTCAGTGCAATCATATATGCTGCCCATGAATCCCACATCTACAATTCACGGAGGAAGGTGTCGTGACGGCAGGAATGGGATTGGCGTACAGATGGTGGAGGAGTCCAAACTTGTACCTGTACTTAGAAATAAATGACATGGACCTGGAGGCCCATGTGCAGGGGTTGCTCCTTGCATGATATTAGAACGGATATATCATCATCACCATAGCTGAAATCTTCAAACACATTTGCATATGTTTCCCCTTATTCCCTTCCCGTTCTGCACGATCTAGTACCTTGCGGCCAGCATTGCGTCTAATATTCCATTTTTTGTTGAAGGTGACGGAGAGCGGAGGGCTGAGAGCGCGGAGGAGCCAGCCACATCAGCATCCACTGAAGGACATCCCCACAGCAGGCAAGAGGAAGCTGCTCCTGAGAGCGATACAGACGGAGATGGCTCACAGCTGGCAGGTGGGTGTCTCTCTTCCCCCCCCCTCCCCTCCCCCCTGCGCCCGCACACACACAGCTGCCCCATGCCCCAAATACACATTTCTCAGTTCTGGCGACCCAGACCACTCTGCTGAGCTCATCTGGCTTTGAATATGGAGGACCTGGACACCTCAGCTGTACTCTGTTTCCTCACCAGAAAATCCAACTCAGAAGAGAAATGCAACAGAGATAGGATCTGGTTCCTTGAATTTGCTATCCAATAATGGCGTTTCAAAGCTGGCATCATGCTGGGGGGGG
>QAXI01000412.1:1128626-1153727 GCA_004335615.1 Chloroidium sp. JM
CCACTCCCCCCTCTCCTCCCTCCTCCCCTGTGCTACCAATCCTGGTACCCTCTACTTACCCTCTACAACATGCTATGCCTTTAAGGCTGCAGGCTGATGGTTGCGAGCCTCCCTTAGACAGCCAGCCCCGAGATGCAAGAGGTTCTCTCTTTTAGCACTGTGCATATCCAAGCCATCACAGCCTCCCAAGTTTGTCCTGCCCAGCAGCGAGAGCAGGACAGTACCCTGGCCAGGCCGTCCCCAACGGCTTGTACTTTCCCAATGCCCTGCAGTGCCAGCTTGGAAATGCCAGCCAGGTACTGTGATTCCGCTGGCACTTCCAGCGTTGACACCTTGGAGGTGGCCACTGCTGACAGGTTGGTCATGCTGGAGCCCATCTTGGTTCTCCTGCCACACCAAAGCCACTCATGCTAATCGCAATTGTGAGAGCATTCTTGCCTCATCCATGAAACCTAAAAATCATTCTCACAAGATGGAGGGTAGTTGCTAGGCATATAATGAAGTGTGCAGAGGTGAATCTACTCCTTTGTGCTCAGCCAAGGAAGAGCTCCTGACAGTCCTGTGTCATGGCAGAGCTGTACTGGCCAGGCAGGAGACACCCCCACAATTCCACACTGCCATATTTTTTGCCAAAAGCATTCAACTGTTCCCCTCTGAATTTATGAAACTGCATCTCAATCAAATCCAATGGAGGGACCAAATTATTTTGAACAAGATATGAGGCAAAAGCTTGTGCTGAAGGATGATGACATACCTGCTCTCCACCATGTGGTTCCCACCCGCAGCAGGGATGTCCCACACCCTCCATGGCTGGCCATTGAAGTCGCATAGGGTAGAGCTTTCCTTTGTGCTCCCCTTGCCGCTTCCAGGGCCGAACACCCTCGCAGTGTACCGGCTGCCCAGATGGTTCAGCAGGTTGCTCTTGCCTGTGCCTGCAGCCAGAGGGAGCATGAGGTTCATAAAGCTGCAGACTCCATTAAACTTGTGTGGACCATGAGGGTGATGAGGTTGAGTGCACCGTCCCCTCCAGCTTGCTGTTCACGGCAAAGCTGAGATGCCGAAGAATGTAAAGGAAATCCTGCCGAAATTTGATGCACTTTGCTGTTAGAGTGTATTGGCAACAGGTGCACATGGCTTAGGCTCGTTTCTGTGGTAGGCTTACCTTGATTGGCACTGATGAGCGCCAGATTGAGAATTCTCTTCTCCGCCACGAAGGAGGGGACACTGTCTTGGTACTCCTTATGCCACTTCTCTGGAAGGCGGGGCAGCGGGCCTGCAGAAAGCACTCCCTCAATTGCCTCATTACTATATCCACATGTACGCTACCATGCACGAAGGGTAATTCTCAGGGATTGAGTGAAGTTGTTTGAAGGTGTTTGAAACATTGTGGCCTTTTATGTGTGAGAACCTTTGACTATCAGACCCATGCACGTCATGTAAAATGTTCTTGCTATATGTTCTGATGGTGTCACCTGTAGTTACCAAATGGCTGATAGGAGGTGCTTCATCCAGCATTATCTCGGCATCCTGCGCAATGAAAGGTGCTGAAGGGCAATGCCAATTGCAAGTCAGTGGCGCAGCTTCACTAAGGACTGTTGCGTGCCTGAAGCGGTCGGGGCAGTCTTGCTCGAGCGAATCTTCATCGCTGAAAGCGTGCAGGTGATAAGCATCACAGAATAATCGTGCATGGGTCATCACCTGGGGGCCGACGCAAATGAAGTAACGCTCGTGATCAGCCAGCATGTCGAAGCGAGAAGAGCGCAGAGGCAGGCTATCAGCTGGCAGTTGCGAGAACGATGGATATGAAAGCCAATGCCGATTGAATTTGGGGATGGCAAGCGCTTCTCGGACACAAGAAGCTGGAAACCGTTGCTAGGTGTTCCTTCACCGACAAAGAGTTGTGCAGTTGAGTTGCACTTGCTGATTCTGTAAGTCTCCCACTCGCACTTGGATTGGAGTCAATATTAGAAGAAGAAGAAGAAGAAGAAGAAGAAGAAGAAGAAGAAGAAGAAGAAGAAGAAGAAGAAGAAGAAGAAGAAGAAGAAGAAGAAGAAGAAGAAGAAGAAGAAGAAGAAGAAGAAGAAGAAGAAGAAGAAGAAGAAGAAGAAGAAGAAGAAGAAGAAGAAGAAGAAGAGAGAGAGAGAAGAGCAAGATCAGTACTCGAAGCCATTATTTTGTAACCAACACCTAAGCATGTCTTGCAGAAGCGTAGTACAAGCAGCGACTTTGTTGAGTTCGAATTCACTAGGTAATCCTTCACATCCGGCAGAGAGCATCCTAGATCCAAACAAGCAGACTGCGCAACATGCACCAAGGAGTGTCAGCTCATGCGGCCTCTCTTGCCAAAGCGACCGCCACGGCCCCTGCCTCGCTGACTCAACGAGCTTGACTTTCGCTTGTTGTCAACGTGGAAGCTACCTCCACCAGGCATCTTCCGTTTCTCTGCGCTCTGGATGGCTTGCTGAGCCTGCATATCGTCCACCCGTAGTTCAAGATGAAGAAAGCAAACAGGTGACCAGGGGCAAATTGAGAGATTTGACTTCCCCCAGCCAGGTTTCCACAGACTATACCCGCAAGTGGCCCACAAATTTGCACCGTGTAGTCATGCTCATAGGTATGTATGCCATATCCTCTCGCCCAATTGTGTGACATGTTGCAATATTGTGCCTGGGGCCAGAGCATACATTGCACTACATAAACCTAGTCAGAGGCTGATGAGGGTGCTGACCTTCTCATGGAATGCTTTCTCCTCCTCTTCACCAATCTTTTCCAAGCTGGCATCCAGGTTCTGGATTTTCAGCCCGCCTGCGTTGTCTGCCAGCATTTTTTCGGCGGCAGACGCTTCCCTAAACCTCACCAGGCCAGCGTCACTCCCCTGCAGCCACCAGCTTCACTTACTTCGAGGCTGTCTTTCTGCAACTTTTCCTTGTGGCGGATGCTGGTGAGCATCTCACCCTACCATCCAAGCAGGGAGGTTCAGTACGCAAATGGCATGCTATCGTGCAAGGTCGTACTTTCAATTGGAAGGAACATGGCACTCTTCCAAAGCGGAGTAAGATGCATTTCAGGTATCGAGGCTTTCCCAAACCAAATGATATGGTTGCTGTCATCACACAAACAAAGCGGCAAGGGGCTTGCCTTGTTGTATTCCACAAAGGTGACGCCTCCATCCCTGCCTCCCAGTGCGTCTTTGATTTCCTTGAAGTGCACCTCGCTCAAGTTCTGACCCTCCTTGAACTTGAAGCGCAAGACCGTGCCTGCGTGCACAGCAACGGCAATCCTGAGTCCTAAATGCAGGAAGCAGGTGGCCAAAGTTCAGCATGTTCATGTCAATGTCTTCGCTTGTCCAAGATTGCGCTTTTCTTCTGGCTATCGATGCTGGTTTACTCCATCTGGAAATATCATCTGCTGAGATCTTTGAGGTAACGTGAGTGTCATGCTTTGGTTCAATCCGATCACAAGGGTTTTTCACGCATGTTGTGCCTGCAGAAACAAAAGCGGCAACAGCTTACCCAACTCAAAGGCTATCGATGGGGCAGGTGGGGCCGGTGGGGATGCTGCAGCAGATGCTGGCGGTTGAGAGCCAGGGGTGGGGGTAGCTTCCATTGGCGTTGCTCCTCCCTGACTTCCTGGTGTGGAGACTGGCGCCTGGGCCCGCTGCAGAGGTATTCTTGCAATTAGCTGGGCATGTCATGTTGTTCGCGTAAGTGCTCCGAGGCCTCATGTGGATTTCCACTAGCGACAGTGGCAAAAATGAGACAAAACTGTATGTCAGCTAAAACTCCATCTCATTTCACCCCAGTTGCATTCTGTAATTGCAGGAGTCATCGGGTCCCAAAGCTTGGAAAGGAGACCAAGGCAAATGTGGTGTGATTTCCTCCTTTTGCGGCAACCAGACCTTGCTTGTGAGGGCTTTTTCTATGGCACCAGCAGATTGCTGTGCACTCACTGGTGAGGTTCAATTTTTGCTTGCACTGGAACAACTTCAAGCATCCCTTTAAGGGATGGCTTTTTCCACTGTGTGACATACATCCCGCCGAAGATTTGGAGAGACTTGGCACCCTATGTACCTGGATTTGACATGATCGTTACAAGATGAAGAATTCACCTGCTCACAGTTGACGGCTGCACTCTCCTTTCTTTCCCGCCTCTTGCGCTCCATGTAGTCGACTTTCTTCTCTAGCCTCAGAGTGGCTCCAGAGTATTCTATGTCTTCCCGCTTCACAACCTGTGAGCAGAGAGAATTGCTCAGGTGATGACCTTCTAGGAGGCATGAGTGCCATTCATGGGGAAGGCATTAGTGATGGCAAATTCCACGATTCGGATAGGACGAAAAATTTGAAAACGACACCTAGCAACCAGTATGCTTCCTCGGGATATCCCGAGGGCACCTAAATCGCTGACGTGGCCGAGTGGTCTAAGGCGATGCTTTCAAGCAGCACTGGGGCGACCCGCATGAGTTCGAATCTCATCGTCAGCAAGTTTTTTGGGACGACCCGTTTGTGAGGTTTTGATTGGATTCCCTGGCATGCTCTGCCACGATCGCCCTTCTTTTTCAGCTTGATCACTGAAGCCGTGTGCAGAGCCAGCGATCTCTCCAAAAGTGTAACCCGTTTGTGAGGTTTTGATTGGATTCCCTGGCATGCTCTGCCGCGATCGCCCTTCTTTTTCAGCTTGATCACTGAAGCCGTGTGCAGAGCCAGCGATCTCTCCAAAAGTGTACACACAAGGGGGAAGTCACCTTGTCTGCTGTTTCTGCTGTATCAAACTCCACAAAAACGGAGCCCTTGAAGTCCTTGCTGTCCTGGTGGCGCCGCATGCGCACAGACTCCACCTTGCCCACCTCGCTGAAGAAGTCTGTCAGAGTATCCAGTTGAGTGTCGAACGGCAGGGGCTTGGCGTAGATGGTCCTGCCAAGAGACACACACCCTTTTCCAGAACTTTCCGGTGATCTTTTCCCCAGATGCACGGTCTCAGCACTCGGACCCCATGGCATGCCTTGTGAAGCTCTCTTGATCAATTTTCGACCCAGTCTCCTTTCCCCCATAGGAAGCGGCAGGACTCAGCCCTGCGGGGCAAGGTGCTGCACAGGATGTATGAATTCCGTAAGAGAACGGAAAGCAGTACTAGACTATCACTATCACAAAAACAGCAGCAATCACCCTGCTGCCATGCCTCACCCCTCGAATGTTCGGCATTGCAGTGCTGGAAGGGTGCAGGGCCAACCTGCTGTCAGTCTCCTGGATGATCTGCTCCCGAGACGGCAAGGGCACCTTGCGCTTCACCCACTGCCTGTCCTCGCTGAGCTGGAGGGTCTCAGACCCCTCCAGTGCATGGGCAACCTGGAGTATGACACACCAACATCACACCAAGCGTTAAATCTGTACACTTTATTGCAATAGCCTTCCTGTTGAAGCGAGCTAAAATAGACGCTTCAAAAACAAATGTCCTACACAGCCCGGCAAATCAAACACAAGCCAGGAATTATAGTCTATCATGCGTTCACTCAAAATTGCTGCCAGTGGGCGCTACCATTGCTGACCGGCACATCCAGCCCTTGCACTCCTTTGCCTTCTGCTTATGGATTCCCTTCTCCACAATGCCAGTGTGTCTATCCACAAAACGATTTGAGAGGAAGTCAAGTAAAGATACTGACCTTGGCAACGATTGCGTTCGGGACCTCCGCTGCAGACTGACCCGCTGGAATCCGGAGGTGTTTCGTCATGCGGGAAAAAGAACAGAGCAAAGCTATCTCCACATATCCCTGCCCAAAAACAGGTTCATGTTCTGCTCCATGTAACCTTGGCACAATTTGTAAGTAGGCAAGCTTGCGGCTGTCAGCTGCATTTCTATGATGGCAGTGCCGCCTCTTGTTTCCAGCAGTCCCTGTTATGCACTGACGCTCACCACAATTGCAAACATTTTGTACCTCTCTCCTTGCACATCCAGCAAACGAGAATGTCACATTTTCAGGCGCTCTGCTCTGCCCTGACCTCTGCTAGGTCCTCAGATTTGGTCAAAGCATCCTAATCTTGGATTCCAGCAACCATAGCAACCTCTGAGAAGGCAGTCATGACCGATGCAAGCTGAAGCAGCTCTCCTGATGGCAGAACAATACTTGCATGGTGTGCCCCACCTCTGGGTGGGCATCGATCTTATCCATCAAGAACTTGTCGCGGGCTGCATTGCCATCACTGAAATAAAACTCCACCTGTGGACCAAGGCATAGGCTATTCAGAACTCTGGGTGCACGTCCGCAAGCAGCATTTCAAATTTTTGCCTTGCAGCAGCCATATATAGCCTGCTTGTCCATATCACACAAGGAGCACTTTTTGTCAGTATTTTAGAAACCTGCGGAGCTGGCAAAGCACAAGTTTTTTCCATTGCTAGGCTGCCAATAATTTGATGAACATTGCAGCGGACGTAGATTTCACTATGATGGTCGTGTGTGCTGAGAGTACTGGAGGATGTGTCTATCAACTTGGTCGTGCACCGAAATTGATACTTCTAGAATCAAAGACACTATCTAAACTTTAGCACAACAATCGTGATGCATCTGAGAGGCTTGGGAGAGCAAAGGCCGCCGGGTAGTACTGTAAATCACAAATCTCGACTCTCCCAACAAGTCCCAAGCGCACCTGCTTCTTCACAGTCGCCTTGACAGCATCGCTCAAAGGATCGTCAATGGCCATGGCAAGCAAGATATCCTCGTATGCGGAAGCAAGGTCCAAGGATGGTCAAGTTGGGAAATAAAATCTGAATGTTTGCCTCTCCAAGCCGATTTTTAAAATGCAAACTGGTAGATACGTCAAAGCACTTCTTGCTTCTCTGTCGAGCCCAGGTGCTTCCCTGCGACAAAATATTGGGGGGAGGGGGGAGGGGGTGGAGTCGTGAGCCCTGAACCCGATGATTTTCGTATTCCATTCTAAGAAATTCCAAGAAATACGGCGAAGAATGCGAAATGCGTGATCAGCACGCGCAGCAATAATGACTAGGGTGAGCACGGCTGCGCTAAGGCTGCGAGGCACTATTGCCTTGAGAGCAACGATACTTCTGAACAGCATCGCCTCTACCCGGAGTATTTTTCAGTGGCGAAATGCTTTATCCGCGCTTGGTCTAGGTGTGATCTGGGTGAGAGCTGGCAGTATTTGAGGTTATTGGGGTCAGCCGTCAGAACAAGACCTTGACTGGTAGAGCCAATCTGAATGAAGGAATCATTCTTAATGGAGGTTACTTCACGCCTCCATTCTGGGGAGGTACATTATTCCGGGAATGGCTGGAATTGCAACACTGATATAAAGCACACTGCCATGCCACTATCACTCACCTTCTGTCTAAGCGAGCTCACGGGCAGCTGGGCATGCAGGCAATTGGCCAAGACCATTGTATCCTAACTGCCCTTCCTGATGAACTGTTCCTAAAAGTGGTTTCCAAGCTGATCACGGGTGATGAAGCACCAGGGACACCGGCAACAGGACCACCAACTGTACGTATCAGCATATGATGTGCCATCCCTCTGGGCCCTGGTTCACACATCCAGAGGCCTGCAGAAGACGTTCACTCCCTGTTTCATTACTGCCAGGCGCACATCGCCATCACTTACTCTGGTTCATGCGCTCGTTCATGTATAAGCAGTTGTCTCATGATATATCCGAAGAGAGGCCACGTGCTCTGCTGTGGAGCTCTGGAGGATGCAATGGCGGCATCGCTGTAAGTCTGTCATCCTTTCGTCTCAAAGACACTACTGTGTGATGTGCCATATAAGGGCACTGGCATCCTCACAATAGATCGATGCCATACGTCGTCAGCTGCTGTCTTCTTTATATCCATTGGTGCCCGCAAACTGAAACAATAGTTTTGTGGAGCTCATGAACGTCACACATCTTGCTGAGCGCTTGGGATGCAAACGTTGCTGACGCTTGTTGTGTCTGGCAGGGCTGTGCAATCAGATATATTTTCAGCATTATGAACAAAACACCGCCCTTCGCTTGCCCGGGAGAATGGTGTCTATAATTGAAAGGCTGCCGCATCTCAAACACCTAGACTGCATAGAGACAGGCTACCTACCATCCCCAATGCTAGACAACCTGGAGGTACGGACCCCCCTTCCCCCTTTTCACCCGCACGCGCCTACACACACTGCAATTGTTTCCACCCTTACCGCAGAATGCACCAGACATATATGGTGCAGAAACAGACAGTCTGCATCAAATCTCAGGAATTTCCACTGCGATGTCCATGTTGACTGCCCCAAAATCGATGATACGAGTGTGGGAAGGATACTCTGATTTGGCCACACAGCAGCCAAGAATGCATGCCACTGATCTTTGCAAAAAATAGATTGTTGTGTCTGCTTGAAGGAAAAGGCCGTTGTTGCTGTGGCTAGCACAAAATGTGCCCTTGCGGTTACAGAAGCTTTGGACAGGCAAAATGTATTGCCTGAGAGCAACACTGCTGCCTGAGCAGATAGATAAAAGCAAGCAAAAAAGTCCAGATATGTCAAGCCTCTTCATTTTTGCTGAACTTGCTGCAAAGCTGCTGAGCCTAATGTGTGCAGGACCTGGCCTGCGGGCAATCAAGGATGGGTGGTGATAGTGTCTTTTTAAAGACTACTTAAGATGATGTGGATGGAATCGCTCTGAGGTGGTTTTGCGAGGACACTCTAAGCAGGTGCGCCAACCCAACCTGCACCTCACTTGGCTGTTTTCATGCTGAAGGCGATGTGAGAAAAGTTTCAAAAAGGGCAGATGATGAAAGCGCTTGAAAGCACCGTGCCTGCCAGCAAGATGCAGATCTGCTTTACCACCCTTGGTCACTTAGCGACAGATTAGGCACTCAGAAGGAAGCTTAACCCATAATCTGTGCCGTCATGTTTCTAAGACTTGCTCTATTCAGATCTCCAGTCAGAGCAGAATTTTCTCCTTCTGTCACCTCGATGATCTGGCCCTTCTCTGTATGGATTGTTCGTATATGACACATCACAGATACATCAGCTGTACCCTTGCAAATTGCAGGCTGACACGACTGACGCGTCTGGAGATGTCTGGGATCTACCTCGTGTCTTGGCAGGCTGTTGAAAGCATTGCCATCCCAGATTCCCTGGTCGACCTCAGACTTCAGGAGCCCGTCCTCAGCGACTCTGCCCTTAAATGCGTGCTGGGCGCATCATCCCTCATCCGCCATCTCACACTGCGAAGGGTTGACGGAGGAGCTGGAGACGTGCACTGCTATGACATTGGCCTGGCTCCAAACCTCAGGTATGCTCTGTCATGCTAATTGCTTTAGCAATTCCAGCATGTCACGTCTTCCAAGCTGCCAGATAAGATATCCCTGTATCAACTGCCTGGCTGCTGTGCCTCTCATGTCACAAGAATATGTGGAGAGGCTTCAGACTAGGGGCCAGACTTTGCCCTGTCAATATGGACATCCTTTCAAGCGCAACACAGAGCATATGAACCCGCACTCAAGCGAGGCATTGTCAAGAGCCTTGGGCGCAGAATAAGAGGCAAGAACACTTAACGCCAATTTGGCAGGACCATGAACAAATAATGCAACACCCACCAGGAAATGTGAGTAGGAAGCTCTCTATGGAAATTATTTGGGTCAAGACCTGTGCCAATGCTTCAATATTGGCAGCCAGGCTTTCCATCAAGTGAGTAAATTGTGGACGCTCGCATCACATTGGGGCCCCGTAGCAGCAGTCATGCATGGCCCAGCTGATCGCTTCTGCCTTGACAGGAGCTTGGACACCAATCACCTCAGAGACCTAAGGATCGATGCCCCACGGCTCACCAGCCTCTGTGTTCTTCATGAAACCGCCTGGCTTGTTGAGGGTTTGGACACTGATCTGGAGACCGAGCTCTATAGGGAGGCTGCAGCTTTGCTTCGCTTCTCTCCACTGGTCAAGTTGGACCTCAGCGACTTGCAACTGGGATCTTCGGAGAGCAAATCGTATGCGAGCGCCATAGGGAGAGTGGACGCACGGGAGCTGATCCTCCCACGGCACCACCTCTTGCTCCTGAGAATTGTCAGAGGCCTTCCTCACTCCCCTCGGCTGCAAGGCCTGCAGGTCCTGACCCTGCAGGGGGACAGCGACAATGAGATGTGGAAGGAACGCTCCGGGCCCTCGCCATTCCCCGCGCAAGAGCCCTTGTCTGAACACATCACTAACATCCGTGATCTGGCAACTGCGCTGCTCAAGCCACCAAAATTGTACTCTTTAGGAGGGACCTCCCCGGCGGTTCAGGCCGTTGTGAATGTGCATCTAAGCGTGCAGCCTCTCAAGATGGGGAACCGGCAGCGTGCGCTTTGAACTGCGTGGAACCTTTAGGGAGAGTTGTGAGCTGTGATTGTAAGGGAAGGGGTAGATTTGGGCGATGAATGCAGATGTTTACAAGCTGTGTTGAGGTCAATTAAGCTCTGTATCAGTTTGGGGTGTCACGCAATTGTTCCTGCCGGATTCATAGTGGGAGATTGTGATCAAACTAATGCAGCACAGTGATGCTGTTTGCCCGACTACAGGACTTAGATGATTGATGTTAATAGCCCCACACCAATTTTGAAGTGAATGGTAGTGATTGATTGGAACTTCACCCGCTCTTTTATAGCTACAAATAAATTTGAAAAGCTTCACGGCAAGTGCGTCCAGGAAGGCCATGTTTACACAATGACACAAGCCTATTCACTAGTCACCAATTCGCTGGCACTGAACTCAAACTTCTTTATATTTCTGTCCGCAAAGGCTTGTGTTCTGCTGTTCTGCCTATTCCAAGAATTCAGGCAGCCAGTCTTGTGGCTTTTGGCACCATCAGAGAAGGGTGACTCAGCAGTATTCGTTGCTATAAATTATAAAATTTATAAAACTCAAAATCAGCTGATGAGCCACGGTATATCTTCCCATGCAAACCGCATTACAAAGCAAAGAAGCATCACACTCAGTGCTGAGATCCGGGCACCCCCCATCATCCTCCCGCCAAGCGAATGGGCATTTCGTAATTTGTCACCCTTCCCCTTCTGGCACAGAAACGCAACCCTGCTAGCCCTTCAAGCGCAAAAAGCTTGCAACCCCGCTATCTCCTGCTGGACCTGCTGGCGGCCGGCCGCTTGTTGACCTCGATCTCTGTGGGCGAATGCAGCATGATGGTGTTCTTGGCGGTCTGGGGGTTGTACACAGAGTATCCCCGAGCCCAGTCGTAGCTGAGGGCGTAGGCGTAGATCGCGCCATCCCTGCTGAAGGAGCCGCTGCTGATGGCCTCCTGGTTCTTGGCCATGGCCTTCAGCCGTTGCTTGCTGTCCTGCAGGCATGGACGCAGGTTTGTGATCCTGATGTCAGGGCACCGGCAGGCATCACCTTAGTTTTGGGACATACAGGGCAACCCAATACGCCCGCTGCGATTCCAGGGGCCAGCGCAGTCCACCTCTGCTCCATGCATTGATTTTAATCATGAGCCCCGAACTCAGTACAATGAAGCACACAGCAATATTTGGGAACAGCGCAAGTTCCTGGCAAAATGCCAATAAGACTGCAAGACTACAGGTCCTGTGTGCAAAAGAGCTGGCCCATGACACATTCCAATCCTACACAGATCCAGCACCAGACTGCAGCTATGGTGGTAATCTAGCCAGGCCTGGCAAAGGACTGAGCAGACATAACAAGGGACAGGTTGCCAACAAGGCTGACTTTGGAATGCATGCGACCCAGAGACCGCGGCAGACCTTGTCCCAGAAATTGTAGCTGCCGTCCCCTCCGGCCGTGACGAAGGTGCCATGGATGGGGTGGAAGCAAATGGAGTTGACGGCGTAGATGTCAGACCCGTCGCGGTGGCACTTGAACGTGAAGTTCTTGCTCTGCAAGTGCAAGCTTTGCATGAACATGTGAACCAATGAAAAACGCAGCCTCCTTTGTCCTGCTAGGTCCCTAAGGGGGGTGGCTGAAGGAAGGCATTTCACCACTGGCCTCCCTGTTTCATCACATATTGATGAACGTTATTGAAATTGTGTGCTGTCCTGCCAGCAGGAGTAGCTTCGCCTTTTGATGTTCCATTGCAGCATTTCCCCGCTGGGTTACAGCTCAGAATCAAAGCTGTTCACACCACCATTCCAATTTAAGGTAGATGAAATGTGTTACACTTCTGTATTGAATTTGATTCTGAGCAAAGAATTGAGAGCAACTGAGTTTAGGCATAGAATGCAAGCCCTTGTCGTGAGTGCTGGAAGGGGGAGCATTTTGACTTTATGTAGAATGCAAATGACTCAACAGAACAGAATAAGGCAGAATTCCTGAAAGAAACTTGCAAGTCAAGAGCACAGATTTCGAGGGGAATGTGGGGAATCCACACCGTCTGCTGGTCCTCCACGTGCTGCACGGCCACGCGGCCCTCGATGGAGCCCACCAGGTACCCCGTGGCGTCGGGGAAGCAGGTGATGCAGCGAGTCTGGTACTTGAGGGGGGACTCGATCTCCTTGTACACCTGCTGGGGGGCCGTCAGGTTGAACACCTGCAAGAACGGGTCGTTAGTACAGGGGTGAGACAATCTATGGAACGAGAGCCTGCAAAAAGTGTGCTTGGATGGAGACAACTTTTGCCAGTGATGTGTAGGAGATGAGTCTGCCCTACTCAAAACCAGCAACGTTGGTGGCATGCATGAACGGGCAGCAGCTGTCAGTTGCCGGATTGTACAGGAGCTTCGAATGGGTACAGATCCTTGGGGAATATGCAGACTGATAACTGGCACATTGCCACCAAACTTCATACCATCAGGTCTAGTAGATCTCTGGGATTCCAATTCAACGCTGTCCTTGGAAGACACCATATAGTATTGGAACTGCAAAAATGTGAGATTTAAAGTCAGCAGCTTCCGCCATCAGAAACATTGCCCTAATCCAAAAAAATGCTTGTGATGCCGGAAAGATTACCAGAGAATATCCCCCTCCCACTCAACCCCAATTATTGAATTGAAACCAGCAGCCTCGAGGAGATGTAGGCTAGAAGGCGGCAGACCTGGATCCTGCGGCCGGCCATGCCTGCCACCATGAGTGGGTAGCGCACGTCCAGGGCGTACACTCGCTCCGGCATCTGCTGCGTGTGCGCCGGGTTGGGCTGCCGCAGGTCCCAGTATCGCACCTGTCCAGCCAGACCATGCTTTTTTTACTTCTATTTCCGCATTGTCTGTGATCAATCAAGAAGTCTGGGCCCTGTACAGTTTGTTGGCCTCTCTACCCATCCTTCTCTCATACTTGATACACAGATATACAAAAGGGCATCTCTCAAAAAGGGCCCGACTCAGCCACCCAAGGGTACATGCAGGTCTGCCCATGGAGGGGACCAGGAGCCGCGCACCGTCTTGTCCCAGCTGCCGGTGACCAACATGTTGCTCATCTCCTTGACGTGGTGCACGAAGACCACGGGGGCGTCGTGCTTGCCCACCACCTGCTTCTGGTTGGTGCCCAGGGACCACATGTGCACCTGCTTGTCGCAGCCCCCTGCAGTCGAGGACAGGTTCTTGGGGTGTGATCGGTGGTTGGGGAAATCTACAGGTGAATTTCGGGGGGAGGCACAGGAGCTTGGAATCAAAAGCAGAACTGCAGCAGCTGCTACGGTGACCCTCTGATAAGCAGATCTGAGAATTGGGGAGGGGAGAGTGCAGGCACAACGACAGGAGCGCGTGGGGGAGTGGGGGGGGGGGTCCCGCTGGAAGAGAGGACTTGACTCGAGCTGAAGCTTGCTTTCTGCCTTCATTGTGCTTTGGCAGGGATCTTGGAAGGCTACTTTCCTACAAGAGGCACATGGCAAATTCTGGAATTTCGAGGCACCAAAGCAAAACAGCTCACCGGCAAATACCGTGGACCCATCTGGAGACCAATCACAATCCAGCACTGGCTGCTGGAGGTCTGTGGCTGCCTTGGGTATCGATGCACCCGTTGGCTGTATCTCCCAGCACCGCACCTGGTTGTCCCATGAGGTAGCAATCAGATGGTTTGCCACAGGACTGAACTTTACACAGGAAATGCCATCTGTTGGGGGTGAAGCAATCTCCAGATCGTTGTTGGGGTTGGCTGAGCCCGGCTTTGCAGCGCTTGTGGCCCCAAGCGACGACCCAAAAGCGGACATCAGATGCTATGTTGGCATCGCAAACCTATTTAATTTTGATGATTTTGATATGAACGGACCATTGACTCTTTGTCTTGCATGTAGAATGCATAGGTGGACAAATTTCCAAGATTTTGCAATTATACGCAGTGTGGGGTGAAATGGAAACCCTTCTGCTATCCCTGCTTGCTCACCTACCACAGCACAGCACGTTTTGCAAACTTCTTAGAGGGAGCGATGACAGCATTCCAGAGCGCCATGCAGCTCAAGCCGAGCACTGCTCACTTGCGCAGCCCTGTATCGGGCGTATCGTCTTTGCATCACAGAAATATCAGGCCGCAGTGGAACGGCAATGCTCAAGTGCGGAATACGCAGGTGATTTGCCTGCTCCTCTGCAAAATTGAAGACCCCATGCCTCATTGCAAGGGGCATTTGCGCAAGAAACAAGGATGTGCTGAATCTTACGACACCCACTTACGACACCTTGCGGTCTGGACAAGCTTTTGTAGGCTCTATCTTCGCAGCGTTATTGTATTCCAGAGCTGACTGGCGCTGAAAGCTATATGTCACGTCCTCTTGAAGAACTGCTTGAATCCACAGTACTCAGCAGGCCTAGCTTCAGTCACCCACTCCGTAGTCTGATCGATGCCAGAATAGAGAAGCTTTGATCTGAAATGTTCAAGCTGACAATGGCTCACTATCAGGTCATGAGGGCAGCAACTCTGGAGGCACAGGCCACGGAGACCAGCAAGGGCCAGCGCAGCAATGAGGCGATCGTCGCAGACATAGAGACTGTCACTTCGCCTCTGCAAATCATGGACAAGGTCTCCCTTGTCTTGTCGAGCAACCTACTTGCAGTCTGTTGCGATTTCACACAGGCCAAATTCTTTGCAGTGTTGCAAATAATGTGTGTCCAACGCCTGGCTCCTCTGTGGTGCTTGCTCCCACTCAGCATTTTTATGTTTCGCACTTGCATGATATTGCGGCCTACAGCTTTGCCTGTATATTTCCTCGCTGCTTCCGGCACTTCTGATTTTGAGTCGCTCACAACTAAAATAGCATCAGAGTTCTCAGGCTTGCAGGCGCTGGAAGCCTTTGGGAATGACATTGCAATCGCATTCAGCGGTGCAGAGGATGTGGCCCTTGTCGAGTATGCCCACCTGACAGGCAGACCCTTCCGGGTGTTCAGGTGAGACCCTTCTGGCAGTGTGCTCTTAGCGACATGCAGAACAGGTGATAATACTTTCAGAACTGGACTTGCTAGAAATTCACCCGCAAATTCGCCTAATGCAACAGGCACTGGTTCATCAGCAGCACAGACCTATGCCTTGGAACGAGTGGTTCCACCCCTCATTGTGAACAGGAAATCTCCTCGTTGACGTGTGCATAGTCAAGCATGAGCAGGGAAAGGTGGGGGGAGAGAGCCAGAGCGGAGGGATCGATCCGACGAACCACAATGGCACTCTGTTGCCCAGCATGGTCTGCCGATCGCTTCTCCAGCTCCGATCTTACTGTTGATAGCAGATTGGATATGGAAAGAAGTGCAAGGAATCGAAGCCCTGTGTCAAAGAGTGTGAGTGTGGGTGCAGCCTGGACACAGGGCGGCTGAACCCGGAGACGTACCGCCTATTCGAGGCCGTGGAGAAGCGCTACAACATCCGTATAGAGTACACCTTCCCGGATGCCCAGGAGACCATGGACCTGGTGCGCGAGAAGGGCATGTTCTCCTTCTACGAGGACGGCCACCAGGAGTGCTGCAGGGTCCGCAAGGTGGGCCTTTATCTTTTGCCTCATGATACCATAATAAGCCCGGCTGGCATCCTAGGTGGTGGTGTGCTTCGCAAACAGTGGTCAAGATCAAGACTTCTTGGAGACGCTTTCGAGCTTGGGACAGGGAGTGAGGTAATGATGACATTGCAGCACCGGTCGTGTCAAGAGGGCGGGGCTGACATTCTTCCAGATCGTATTTGGACTTTATGCAAATGGGTTGTAGTATAGCCAAATTGTCACCTAGTGCAGTGTGAGAGTAAGATGAACCATAACGGACTCCAAAAAGGACACTTGTTGCCTGAAGTCGCACTGACTTCAATATTCTTGTGGACTGCACCTCCCTCATACACCCTGCGCTCCAAAGTCTTGGGTTCCAAACGAGTTGCCGCTCCCACAGGTGCGCCCCTTGCGGCGGCAGCTGAAGACCCTCAAGGCGTGGATCACGGGCCAGCGCAAGGACCAGAGCCCGGGCACGCGCACGCAGGTGCCGGTTGCGCAGGTGGACCCCGCATTCGAGGGGGTGGAGGGGGGGCCCGGCTCCCTGGTCAAGTTCAACCCCCTCTCCAACGTGACGTCCCAGGAAGTCTGGACCTTCCTTCGCGTCATGGTGGCCGCTCCCCTCCTCTTTTTTTCACCTCTTCACAAAAAGACGCAGGCTCGGTGTCGCAAGAAAGGATAGTTCTAGCTATTCAAAGTTAAACTCAGCAAAGGCAAGCTTTCTCTTGCTGGATATGGACGTTCTCATGGATGCTTAGTGATCCTCACTAGAGTTTTACGCTCGCGAAGTGAGGAGCATGACAAACCCCCAACTTTGTGCTGGCAGCAATTGCCATAAGCCTGAGTCATGCTCCCCCGCATAATTATTCATGATGTGGTTTCTCTTGTGTAAACAGACAAACATCCTTGACCTCGACAGGGGGAGGGTGGTGGCGAGGGATTGTTCAGATCCAGGTCAGGATGACTAAGGCAAATGGGATTCTGTGCAGGACGTGCCTGTCAACTCTCTGCACTCTTGCGGCTACATCTCCATTGGGTGCGAGCCATGCACCAGGGCAGTGCTCCCCAACCAGCATGAAAGGGAGGGCCGCTGGTGGTGGGAGGTGATACACTTTCTGTCTCCCAAGGGAGCGGACTTGGAACCGCTAGGATTGCTGTGCAGTGCCTGCTGCAGAGAATCTACACGCTGGGTGATAGAGTTCTTGAGCTAGCCTTGATGAAGTGGCCAGTGGTGAACCCCTGTTCTTTTGGGCAAGAAGTCATGCTTCCTCACTAACTGCTGAGCTCAAGATCCCTTTGTCCTGATAGTGACATTCCTTTCTAGCCATTCAGCCAGACACAAAGTTGTTACAGTATGCCTTCCCCGTCCCACTGTCCCTCCACAAATGCATGCATTCTGGGGTGATGATCAGCCTCATCAAGCCATTCTTGTCTGTCCATGGGCTTCACTCGTTCCACATCCTGCAGGACGCCACCAGCAAGGAGTGCGGGCTGCACTCCGGCAACATCGTAAGCAGCGCAGCGGAGCAGGGTGCAGAGGAGGCCCAGAAGGACCTGTGGCCCAGCGGCCCAGTGCAGGCTCTGGACCATGCACAGCTAGAGAAGCTAGCAGATGGGCAGCGCGAGCAGGACACTCTGGTGGTGCTGTACGCCCCCTGGTGCCAGTTCTCGCAGGTACACCCCTCTCACCTGTGCCCTGCTTTTGGCTGTATTCAGGCAAGGAAGCGGTGAAACCTTGATCAAAAGGCAATGGCGATCAGATCTGCTTCCTGGAGGAGGAAGGGATTGTTCTGTCTAGAAATGGAATTGGTGACATTCAAGCTGCTCATGGGGTTGGAAGCCTTGTCTTGTCAGCAGGCCGGTGACCAAGATTGTCGTGCAGGCAATGGAGGAGCAGTACACAAAGCTGGCCGAGAAGCACCAGGGAACCTCCCTGACCGTCGCCAAGTTCCAGGCAGACACTGACAGGGACTTTGCACAGTCTCGGCTGGGCCTGCAGACCTTCCCCACCATAGTGCTGCTGCCCAAGAATGCCCCTGGCTACATCAAGTACCCCAGCGAGAGGCGCGACGTTGATACCCTGGACCAGTGGGTGAACTCGATAACAGGCACCAACCAGTCGTGACGACAACTCGTTTCTTGGAGTGTGGTCTTATCAGTGCTGTGAGTAGGTGGACATATGATTCCTGTTGGTTCCTTGTGTGCGGGATGTGAACAGAACAAATACATATGAGAGCAGTGAGAGTTCGATGAGAGTAGGAGAAGACTCAAGTCTGGGCAAGTCCCGTAAAAATTGTAGATCTTCGAATCCCCCGAGGCAGAGCTGTTAGGTTTTTACGGTTGAAGGTTGTCAATTGCAGGCCTCCTTTTGCCCACGTCTTTCTGTCTTTGATATTTCTGTGAGCTGTAGCCGGCATCGAAGATCATCGGTTGAGTAAAAGATGTTCTAGCTCAAGGATTCGCTCTGTTCGTTCGACCGATGAAACTGTATCCGTAAGGCATAACTCGAGGCGAAAGATCCAATTGCAGAAGGCAATCCTCGTGTAAACGAGGCGGATCGAAGGCAACTGCGGCGGAAGCTGAATTCTGATAGCAGAGCATGAATCCGAGCACCGGTATTATCTCCCCAGTTTGTGCCTTCCGCAGCTGGTGCCTCGAGAGGTTCAATTCATGATGATGGATTGAACTTACTTTCATCTGCGTATAATCAATCACCTCGACACGCCGATCGACACTACACGAATTTTCCTGTTCCTGGGAACTCCAGTTTACTGCGCAAGCCACCCTCTGTTTCGACAGATTTACAGTAGGAAACGGGGATGAGAACGATCGTTTCAAAGATGCCCAGAAGCGGACTCGTTAGTCCACTTACTAATTTCACATGGCTGAGACTCACCCCTATGCAGGTGCCTCAATGATGGACCTGTACCACTACATGCTGGAGCCGAACTATTTTGGTGAGATCAGATACTACGACCATGAGGACTTGGCAGAATTCATGCCACCCATGATTCATTGAGACAACTGGAAAGCTCTATGTCAGCCATCAGCGTCTATATGTGTTCAAGTTGCGCTTGCAACTGCAGATGATCGAACACAGGACTGGCCGCTCACCAGCGGCAGGGCTGCCATCATGGTGGTTGCACTCTGTGAGCCTCGCTGAATTGACCTTTTTCTTGCAGACCACCCGTATATCGCTGCAAAACATGCAGGTTGTCAGTGGCTAAATACAGATCGTAGCAGATATGCCTGTGCAGATATGATGGGGGTGCCCCTGGCGAGGCAGGCCATGGCAAATCGCAAGCCAGTGAATGTGGCGAGATTCGTGCTGGTGCACAACATCTCCATGGCTCTCCTCAGCCTGTGGATGCTCATTGCCACAGTCAAGTCGGTAAGATCCTGCAAACTTGTGGCAGCTCAATATTTCACCTCCAATCTTGCCGTTCGAAATTCCACCGCCCACCAGCAGAGCTGAGGGTTTGCTAACGCATCTGCTTCACGCTCACCTGGTGACTGCAGCAATACGAGTGCGCCCATTGGGACAGGAAGCTCATGATCTGGGGGAACGTGGCTCAGCCTGGCAAGACTTTCAGTCCCGCCTGCCGCCGCCTGGCAGTGGCCATGTATGTGCACTACCTCTCAAAGGTGCGCCTCAATCTCCTCCTTTTCTCTCGAGCCTTTTCTGGCCTGCAACACAAAGTCAGGGGCCCACACAGGGAAAGGGGTTAGGGGGGCAGCAGTTGCATTGTGGGTGCAACACGATTCTGTCTTTGGCCAGGAATTAGGTACACATCTGCATGCCAGTCGCAAGGAAGGATACAGGGACAGGTGGCTGAAGTGGAGGACAAGATAATCCAATTCGCAGGTGTGGGAGTTCGTCGACACCTTCATCATGATTCTGAAGCGCAACGATCACCAGATCAGCTTCCTGCACATCTATCACCATGCCACTACATTCCTGTGGTGAGCCCCCTTAAGTGGCATTGAACACACTTAGGTTTCGTGGTGGTGGGCTCTGGATCAGTACCAAGAAGAGGCATCACATTGTAGGACACAAAGAGGAGAAAAAAGTCTGGTTCTGTTGCAGCTGGTGGGTCACCATCAACGTTGCTCCGGGAGGAGACACGTACTTCGTGTGCGCCATCAATTCCTTTGTCCACGTCCTCATGTAAGCTTCTGCTTGGCCACAACTCACATACACTTGGTGCCAAGCCATTTTCTGTAATTGAGACCTCATCCTCAGCCCTGGCAAAGCCAAATTGGCATGTGACATCCCAACCCCTTGCCAGGTTTGTGAAAAAGCCTGACCTGTCTTTCCGCTTGCAGGTATTCTTACTATCTCGCTGCAAGCTCCAAAGCTTTCCGGATCCCTGTGGCAGTCAAGAAGAGCATCACCTGCATCCAACTGGTCCAATTCGCTGCTGTGCTAGCCCAGGTGCAAAACCCTCCTCCCCCCCCCCCTTTTTCCTGGAGATTCTCCCCTTGCTTGTGCTCTGATATCTGCAGACCAGAGCTTGTAGAATGATCAGAATTATCCTAGGAGAATTGAACGATTAATTTTCATCTGAGTATTCAACGATGCATGTCCATCAGTACTTTTTTACTAGGGTGACTGAATAAACCTCCCTGTGCAGACCCTCTTTGGCATGTTCGTTGCCACATACTACAGGCCTCGCATCATCGTCTGGCTGGCCATGTCCCAGGCTGCCATCTTCATGATTCTATTTGGCAACTTCTTCAGGTCGAACCCTCGAAACACCACTTTCCCTCAAAAATCTTGCTTGCACCTCAGCGTTGAACATTCTTGGTGTCAGTTTCGTGGTGATGGTCTGGATTCCTGAACTGCATCTCAAAATTCACGATCAAACTATTGCCCCAAACATCAAAACATGAACCGCAATCTAAGCCATGCCATGCCTTTTGCAGGAAAGCTTACTCCCAAAAGAGGTGCAGCAATGGCAAGAGGACGGACAAGGCCCCTGCTGCTGTGGCAGCAGCAGCCACAGCTGCCACTGCAGTTGCTCACAGCACCGCCCAAGCAGTCCCCAAAGGTGGAGATGTGCACCTTGAAAATGTCAGTAATTCAAGCGGCAAGAAAGAATTTTAGGCTTGAGGAGCTTATGATAGCTTTATAACATATCAGATAGGTCAGAGGTTCATGTCCCTTGATGCCAGATATCACCATCTCTATATTCTTATAAATTCTTGCTTAGCTGCACCCAAATCATGTTCTTCGGATATGTTTCAGTGGCAGGTGGCACGCGATTGTCAGTGTGCCCCCTGCCAGACGCACTGATATTTGTAGCACTTTTGAAGCACTTTGCTTACAAGTAAACACCATTAATTCATGCAATTGGGGAAAGCGCAGAGAAAAGGCCCTACAAAATCTTGAATTCTCATAGAGGGAGAAAACGTTCATCAGAGCATCAACTTCCACTGACATAATAAGTGAAGGCTGATAAGGCTGACTGCATTTGTCATGCAGTCTGTACCAAAGTGTATACGCCGCCATCAGATTTGCTAGCTTTGCATTCATGTGACACGACAGCATGCTTTTCCCAGACAAACATTGCTCCTGATCAATAGCTTTGAGAACCATGATCACCTCTATTTCTGACTATGTAGGAATTCAGGTGTTCACTATGAACGGCTTGTGGTGCTTGGGGCGTTGATTTCTCGTTCGCAAACCCACATGATGCTCTGATTTGGTTGCTCGCAAGAAATCTGTGCGCACCTCAGACCACGACTACGTAGGGGCTCAGGTGTCGAGTCACGAATAATTTTCCGATGCCATAGGTATTTGTCCCTCCTTTGTGAACCCCTAGAAGTGTACTAGCGCTAAGAATTTGCACAAGACTGTGAGTATATTTGCATCAAGATGAGTAGCCTCAGTGGGTTGTGTAAGGAATGCTTGCCTCTCGCCCTTGTTGAGAGCAATCCTGCCAGGGGAAGCTCAAACCCCATCCAGTGGCCAGCATGTGATGTACAGGTCGATGCGAAGTAAGCAACCCTGGACCTCAATGGCTCGTTCTGATCCTCATCATTCAGCTGATCAGCAGCGTGTTATCAGTCTTGGGCCAGAGCTTGTATGTGGCTGTTGTAGATGATTGGTTCTTCCAGATATAATCCCAAAGAAGCCCTGGTTGTTGCTAATGGTTTATTTCAGATACTCTCCCTTTTCGGGGTTTTGATCAGTGCTTTTCAGTGAGTTTATCTCCATAACATAACCCATTGGGTTACGATTTTCAGAGCTTGCGGCAGCATGAAAGAAAAGATCTGCTCAGCGTCCTGTAAACACCAGTAGGAAGCATCATTGCCCAGTTGAAAGAGAAAGGCACATTCTGGAGGAACCAGCTTTCCAAGCAAGGGCTTATACACATCCTGGTACCTCAGAATAGCTGACATACTACATTGGAGGCATCTTGCAGCTTTTGCAAGCATATTCGGTACCATAAGCATCTGAGAGCTTCAAAGGTGCGCCTCCCCAGCCCGAATGATAATTGCTGAGATGGTACTATGTAATTTGGTCAAGCGTGCGTGGCGACCAGCCTTTGGGTCACCGTATTCAGCCTTTAGAACAGCTTGCATTTGCATCACATTATGTCGAAGTGCAATTGCTTGCTCGAATTGAGGAATATTATCCACCTGAGGACACACAACCCCTTCCTGTAAACGGCACAGCTTTCGTATCGTGGTGTGCATCGTTGAGTGCTCTGCGATCAAGAATCTGGGGCTGGTCCATCCCAGAGCTGCAGCCATTTATGACGTTCATGTGAACGCTTTCCGTCCCATGCGGACTTACCGCAGTGCCTCAGTACTCCTCTCCTCATGAGTGCCTGTTGAGCCCTACATAGTGAATTCAAACGCTCCTGTGTAGTTTCGGATTCGCGTAGAAGGTCTCCGGAAGACAGCACCGTATCCACAACCAACACCCAACAAAGGTCTGTTGTGAGGACTGTACAAGGTCTGTGGCCATGCATCTATGACATGGGAGCTAAGATGATAAACCAATGCTGTTTCCCAGCCTACTGGGTGAAAAGTCTGTAAAAATTTCTGGGCTGTTGTGCAGGCATCACCAGACACTGCAGGTGCTCCCTGCAGCAGTGATTAGGAGATGGGGAATTAGGAAAAGGTCTCACCATCAAAGACCGGGGTGTGTGAGCTGAGCTCGCACGGCACGCCGGGATGGGGAACATGAAGAAAGGAAAGGGAGCGGGGAAGGGGCGTGGGAGCGGGGGCAAGCCCAAGGAGGGCAGGAAGGAGCCCAAGCAGAAGGTACGGCAAGCCCTTTGGTTTCTCTCTCCATGGAAAGCATGTGACAGTGTTGACAGTCCACCAATGTACAAGTGTGAAGTGATGGGGAGAGTAGGTATTTTTTAAGTCATCTGTTCTTCGCTGCCACTCCTGCATCTGTTGAACATCCTGCTGTGGAAGCCATATGGACGCATGCCAGATACATGCAGCAGGAGGTAGCTCAGGAGGTGGCTGGAGAGGGTTGTGAGGGTAGATGGGCATGCGTAGCAGGGGCATTTGTATACGAGATGGCGGATCTGCAGTTTGACTGAGTGCTGACCACTATTTGCATCATCAGCACCATTCAGTCAGAGGTGCTGATGATACACAAGTCTAGATCCCCCCAAGGCAGAAGAAGCAGCTTGCATTAGTAGGATGGTAGGCAAAACCTGCAGGATGCCCTTGGTTCAAAATTTCTCCCTGCTATTTGTCAGCATTCGCAAATTTTGCCGTCAACCCTAAAATCGCTGCAGGAGGATCCTCAGAGGGATATCATGGTGCCCATCCAAGAGCGGGTGGCGGCCGTGAAGCCCTTCTGGGAGGGTCAGAGTGCGGAGCAGCGGGTCGAGATCCTCACTGTGTCTGTGGCTGACCTCCGGAAACGGGCAGCGGAGTTGGTGGAGAAGCAGCGCAAGCAAGCAGGTACTGCCTGGAATTTTCTGTCGGTCCCTGAAGAGAGGCGCTCATTATGTGCAACAGCTGTGAGATGGCTCGCCCGCTGAGCACTGAACATTCATCTCTGGGTTTTTCTCATTTTAGCAATGGGTTTCTGAGATAAGCATCATACACTTCAGCACAATATTTCATTTCATTTGGGCAAAATTGGATTTGTGTATGTGATTGTCAAGGGTAGGCAGAAACAGTGAACAGCTGCAAAGCTTGCCTTTTTTAAATAGAAAGCTTGAAGATTTTTAAATATGTCTTTCATATGCGCCCATACACCTCTCCCTCCCTTACGTGAAGCCTGATCAAAAGAGGAAACAACAGACTCCTGCCCTCCCACCCTTTTCACCCCATAATTCCAAGAGGAACTTAGCAAGGCCAAGTTCCGGCTGGGGGTTGTGGAGTGACGCTCGCGAGGGTTGGCTGCAGCACTGGAGGAGCAGATGTATCCGGGTGAGACGCTGACGATCGACCTGGAGCCGTCGGTGGAGGAGGTGTTGGAGACGGGGCTGTCCCGCCTGGAGACCAAGCCCACCTGGAAACTGTGGAAGTCAGACGACAAGGAGTTCCTGGATGCAGACTCCTTCAGGTGCGGCCCTGTTCCTCTGCTGCTGCTGTAGAGGTGGCAGGACCTTCCTGGCAGTGGCAAGGGTGGGAGGCCATGGATCATGTCACAGATTTGACACCGTGAAGGTACTGGTGGAGGAGGATGGAATCAAGATCTTGGTGCATGGCACCAGATAACAAGAGACTCCTGATCGCCTTCCTCTGGTGAGGGGAGCCCGGTTGGGTTGACGTGAGAAGCGAGTTGTGCAATATGGACACTGTACATAGGGCCTCTAGTCAGCCCAACAGGCGGATCAAGGATCAGGGCTGGCCAGTGCAAAGCCTAGGAGATATTTCGCAACCAAACAGCACTCCCTTGCACGTTTTTTCAGGCATGAGAGCTGTGGTATCAGCTCATGTCAGGATTGCAGAGGCCATTTCCAAAGTAAAGGGCCTGAATTCTTTGCTCTGACGGGCTTGCCATGGCTGCAGGAATTACATGGAGACGGAGCACATTGAGGAGAGCCTGCGTGCCCTGCTGCCCAAGGATGCCGAGAGCAAGGCTGTGGAGAAGCCGGCGGAGGCGGCTTTCCGCACCCGAATGTACGTCCCCCCACCCCCTAATCCCACTTCCCTCCCCTTACTCTTTGGCTATCAAGCCTGCCTTCATGACATGCACTGTGTGCCCTATCAGAGCCAATCGTGCATGCAGGCAGACGTTTCATTTGTGCAGCCCTCCCTAC
>QAXI01000412.1:1162423-1175205 GCA_004335615.1 Chloroidium sp. JM
CCCCCCCCCCCCCTTCCCCTTTCCACTTGATCTCCCGGTTTGAAACGCTTGCAAGTAGATCTGTGAAGAGATTCTAGCTGCTTGAACATGCTCAGTTTTGGGAGAGGTTGTAGTGTCTGGCTCAAGGAGCTGGATTCTCTTTTCTAGAATGGTAGCCAGGTCACAATACATGCACATGGCATCACTGACTCTACAAGCTCGCTTTCAGAGGAAGGGTCTAGATGGGGTCCTTTCTCCGGACTTGTTGCATACATGCGGGGCCTTGTGGAGTGCCTGATTGTGCGTTGTGTGTGGCCTGTCAAAAACGATGCAGGGTGTACGGGAGAAAGAGGTGAGTAGATTGCAAGGGGTATCCTTGCCACTTGCGTTCCATCCCAGCAACACATACATGGCAAGTTTTGTGCTGACCTTTTAAGATGATCTGCAGGGACACTCGAGCGGCACAGATGCCACCCCCGGCGAGCCAGCCGTGCTGAAGGACGACAATGATGGCTTCCGTGACTTGGCGCGCGCACCCAGGAAAGCGCGGCAGGCCAAGGGGGGCAGGCGGGAGGAGGGGGTCCCAGAAAAGGCCCATGGCCACAAGGGAGGGCGCATGGAGGAAGGGCCCAGGAGCCAATTCAGGTGCTTGGCCTCTCATACAGTCTCCTTACGGCTGGCCTTCAGTCCCCGTCAAAGCTGACATGGAGTGTACAATCTTACTTATGTATACGACAGGTTGATGGGGGTCAATTCTGGGGGACACCCCTCCAAATTGTTTTTCAGGCAAACCAAACAAATCACTGTTTCTCTCCTTGGTACCTTTTGTCCGCGTGGAAGCTCAGATTTTCAGAAAGCTCCGTAAAATTTCGTTCCGCATTGAGCACACAATCATCTTCCTTACTTCTCACTGGCTACTGGAGGCAAAGAAGTCACCCTTCTCAACAGACGAAACCATCTCAAAGAGCGCATACTCCCTTCAGACGCCACTCAAACTTCATAATTTGTCACACAGCAGCTCACATTTGTGTGTTGTTTGGCAGGCAAGGCCGGGACCAGGACGGACCCAAGGAAAACGGGCATGTGCCTCCAGCTCACCGCGAGCGCCGAGGCCACGCCCCCCTGTCTGCACCCCACCCCCACCCGGAGGGCCGAACCCTCCCCCTGCGGCCCGACCCCAAGCTGTCCAGGAGCAACAGCAGCGACAAGAGTCGCTCAGGTGAACTGCCCTCGCAAGTTTTCATAGCCCTCTTGTCTTTTACGCACTGATAGGCTCAGTGAGCACTGAATATCTCTGCCGTCTTCAATTCCCCATTGACCTCCTTGGCGAGCTCCCAGGGAGAGCATGCTGACTTGACATTCATAACATTTGCAAGCTCGTGTGCCAATAAGAGACTCGACTCGGAGAAGGTGCAAGAGGTCAGAAATCTGATTCCAGGCCGTAAGGAAATTGGAGAGTCAACCCCCAGCAGAGAGACAGAGCTGCTTTGCACGAGCAGTCAGCATGAATATCCAATCATTAAATTGCAAACACCCTTGTCAAAGCTCAGCACAAGAGCATGAATAGCTGTTGCCATCACAGGAGCAGAGATTAAAGCTCTATTTTGTTGCAGGGAGGACGTCCCCAGTGCCTGTCGAGATCGTGAAGCAGCACCAGCAGAGGGTCGAGGTGCCCGGGGGGAAGACCCTGCCGCTGGGGGCTCGGCCGAGGGCTGTACCAGTGGAGGGGCAAGCCCAACCCCAGGCGCAACCCCAACCCCAACCCCAGCCGGACGGTGCGCTGGATCGGCCGAGGCCCACGGACCATCCCGCAGCCGAGCCTGTGGCAGGTGAGATCCCAGAGACTGTCATACCGTCCATCATCTCCATGCTCTCCTCCCCCAATGACGAGAGCGCCACTGATGAGAGCCCCGTCGATTCTGACGCTGGAAAGGACAGGCGGGAGGGCCATGAGGTCTTTAAGAAGATTGCGGCCAGCATCGTTCGCGAACAACGGAGAGCCTGTAGTGCCCTTTGAGATTGGGTGATGGGGGAGGATTGCATTCCAGCTTGCATATTCCCAGTTGTGGCCTAGGTTCTGGCAGGAACTGCAGTTTCAGAGGAGACAGGATCATTGATCTGAAGGCCTGCGCTGCGAGATCTTCAGATTAGGACATGTGCGCGCACAAGATGTAAGTGAACAGTAAACAATTGATGAAAATGAAAGGCAAATCAAATTTTCTGAAGCGCCTCAGCTCGGCACGAGCACACATTTCTAAAAACTGGATGTGCTTTAAGCAGGGATCCATGACAGTTCAGGAGTAGCTCTTACAATGTAACAACTTCTGAGGCATCTCAGTCTTCTTCCAATGGTTTCAAACCTGGTGCTGTGATACAATCTTCCTGCTTGTGACTTTTTGGGAAGATGCACACTGCCTGGGTTAGTAGAAAGAAGCAACACTAGGAAATGCAACAGAGGAGGATCTGATTTTGAATCTTTAACACTACCCTGGCAAGAGAGGAGCATTATGACTACAGTACTTGGTCCATGTTTGAAATTAATGATCCAGTGAAATTACCTGCAGAACCAGACGACTGGTCTTTACATATCATTTTTGAAAGGGGAAGCACTATTTCTGTCGAAGTGATTAGGTCGAAGCTGGGAAGATACCGACGATCCGGGCTAATAGGCAATCTTCAGGAGTCACGCGTCTTCCCTGCAGAATCTGAGGCTCAAAACGCACAAGAACAAGAAGAGCCAGCCCAGCCTGCATCCCAATCGGCAGACCCTGCCCCCGCCCCTCCCCAGACGCCAATCGTTGTCGAGGAGGTATTCAGCTTCATGGAGGTGCCGCAACCTCAGGCCATGCCACCCCACCCCCACACTACAGAGCCTGCTGGCCCCGCCCCTGTGCCCGCTGAAGGGGACAAGGCCTACCATGCACCACCACTGCAGCCGGATACACTTCCGCACTTCCCTCAGCAGCGCCCTCAGGTGCGGTCTTTGTCTTGCTACAGCTTGTAAAATCTACGCTTTTCAGCAATGGTGCTTGGAAGGGTGTCATCCAGTAAGATGAAGTCTGGGTTGGAAGGGAGGCCCTCAGTGTGTGGTGCACTTGGTCTTTCGCGCCAGAATCTCTGCTTATAAGACGCACCTCCATGCCTTTTTTGAGATTGGAAACGGCGTGGTCGTGTTCGCAAAGTTCTCAGTGAAGCATAAATACGTTGGGGCACGGTGATGGGGATGCCGATTCAGCGTGTTGCGGGATGCATGTGCAGCAAGCAAATTATTAAGCATTCGGCTCTCTTGCAGGAGGAAAGGCAGGCGGTGGGCATGAGCGAAGCTCCCCAACCTTCCACAACAGGCAGGGAAGAGCTCGCCCCAGGCACCCCCGCACAGCAGTCCCCCCCGGTCGTGAGCCAGGTCGCCACCCCCAATGGGAAACCCCTCTTCGTCTTCCCTGACCCCCGCACCCGCATGCCTCCGGGCTCCGTGGCCCACATGATGGTTCAGACCCAACAGACGGGCCGCCCGCCCCCACCCCCAGAGGGCTACGCCCGGCCACACTCATCGCGGGATGATGGACGAATGCGCTTCACCCCGGCATTCCATGGTCCACAGGTAATTGCTGATTACATTTTGTCATGGGTGGTCATCAAATAAACGAGAGGCAGAGTAAAAGATGATCTGCTGAGTTGCCTCGCAGCCATTTGGAATGGTCATCTGTGATGGTGAAGAAATGGCTCTCAAAGTTTGTTTGAGATCTAAGAGCTACTGATCTTCTCAATTGCAGTCATTCAACAATTAGGTCAGCACCTCTTGGCTATAAATTTCTCTGATTATGAGAGAGTCTATTTGTGATGGGTCGAGGCTGTATACTGTGGGTCACATCGGGAACACCTACGCACCTCTCACAAGAGCAGCATGGACTACAGTTAGGCTATTCATGCACATGCTCGGCTGTCAGAGCTGTCAGGCTGAGCAAAACGAATTGGGGCGGCCCAAGGTGCAAGACAAACCAACGACGTTAAATTATCAGTCCCAATGCACCTCGTTCAAACCGCGTCTGCAAATCTCCAAAGCTGAGGGAGTTTGACCCTAAAATCTCTGCAGGGCGGGCAGATGCCGGGGCCACAGACGCAGACCAGGGGGGGTCGGCCCCATGCTGGCATGCCCCGCAGCGCAGACACGGCCTCCCACCAGCCGGGAGGCTTCCCAAGGGGGGCATTCCCCAGGGGTGCCCCCCCGCCCCCCGGCGGCCCCTCCGGCGGCGGCCAGTTCCAGATGCCAGGAGGCATGATGCCCCCGCCACCCCATGGGGCACCCCCCCGCATGCCGGACGGCTCGGAGCCCATTCCCAGCTCCCAGATGATGCCCCAGGCCTATGTGGGACCCCATGGCCAGCAGCAGCCCGGCGTCCCGCCCATTATGTATCCAGGGTGAGCACTTTGAGAAGATCGACATGAGAGAGAAAAGAAAAATTTTCCATCCGATTTTGGTGTATATCTGTAACCCTGAGGATGCCCATATTAACAGCAGAAATTTTCAGAAGGGAGATTAAAATGATTTGCCACTGTAGAGAGACACCTTGTGAATGCTTCATGTTTCCCCGCAACCCAGATTGCTCGTATGCAGGCATCATTCTGGGCAACGTGAGCTTGGGGTACTAACATTGCCCATCCCCCCTTCCCTTCTCCTTCCCTCAGATTCATTCAGACCACAGAGTTTCCGCTTGCAAAGTTTTTTTGTTGCAACACTCACCTACGCAGCAGCTCACCAGTTATGTTTGCAACCGCAGGCAGCCGCTGCCCGGCCGGCAGATGGGGGGTCAGCCCCCCTCCATGGTGTTCGTGGGCAACATGGTGGGGCAGCACCCCCCGCAGGGAGCCCACCCCCCATATGGCATGCACCAGATGCACCCCCACGCCATGCTCAACAACTTGCAGGGGGGTGTCATGCCCCTGCACTCCGCACCCCCGCCCCCCCAGCCCGGCCAGCCCCTTAGCTTCCCGGCGGCTCCCTACCTGCGCGGCTCGCCCCGCCCCAACCAGCCCCCGCAACCTGGCGCCCACAGCCCGCAGCAGGGGCCGGGGTTGCACGGGATGTCGCGTGCAAACTCATCCTCCTCCAGCCGCTCGGCCAGCACCACGCTGCGAGCGACGGCGCCTTCGTTCGTCCCTGGGGGAACCCCAAGCAGGTATTGCCACAGGAAATTGCTGGGCTGGTTTCAAAGAGGGAATGCCTTGCTGCTTACGAGTTGTTTATGCCATTCAGAATCTCAAGAAGATGTCCTGCTGCTATGCAACCTACTTGATTTGGAAGGTGTCAGGCTTAGGGAATACTCCACTGCACTACACCATAAATGGGACAGAAGGGGGGATGTTTCCAGAGTTCAATTCCTACTTCCCATGGAATAGTCAGCAGCGGCCTTTTTTGGGCCCATCTTGGTCGAGTCCTGTTCAAGAAAATCACACAGTGCTCTTGTAGCCAAGACCCTGCAGTTCCTCGCCACCAAGTGTTGGCAAAGATTGTTTGAGATTTGCTGGACACTGCATCACAAACAGCTGTACAATGCAGGGCGTCCTCTGCACAGCCACATGTCCCCTCAAGGCCACACACTGAGGGGCGTCACAGCATGCCACACACCGGTGAAGCCTCAAGGTGATATCTCCAACACCCCCTCCCCAAATATACCTTTCATTTATCCCTCACCAGCTGCTGTAAGATTAGCAGTAAATGCAATCAATGGCTGTAGATGGCACGCTCCTTTGTGCCATTATCTTGCCTCTTGATGCATTTTATGTGCTGCAAATGTAAAGGTGTTATGTTGTCTAAATGTCAACACAGTCGATGACTGCGCCACCAGTAGGTTGGCTGAATGTCAACACAGTCAATAAGTGAGCCAATAGCAGAAAATTATCAGATCATTGTCTGACATTGGGTTCTCAATGTCTGCAGTGCGGGGATTCAGGAGCGGCTGCGCCTGCACAACTTCGTGCCTGCCGTGCCAGCTCCCCAGATCCCTGCCCCTCTGCCCAACCTATCCCATCTTTTGGACCCCCAGTCTGCCCCACAGGCCGCGCAGCTGCATCAACCTGAGCAGGTGCCTCACCCTCTCCTGGACCCTCCCAAATGCGACCGCCTCCATCCCATACAGACCTTTATGTCGATATCGGCTGCGCAATGTGTCTTGTGCTGGGTTGTGCGCTGTGATGTCCATTGATGCGCTCTTGTATTGTTGTTTTCCCCTTTCCCCTGTCAATTTTTAGGAGCTTGCTGGATATCACATTGTGTCACATCTCACCCTGTCACTTTTTTGGGGGCGGCAGGGGGGGAAGACATATTCTCATGGTCTTGCCAGAAATTCTTGATGCACGCATACCGAGCGCCCCAATAATGCTCTTGACCCTAGGTATCCCACTACCTCCCCCCCCTATTTGCATCAAAAGCTGCCACATTCTGAAAAGCTTGACACTTTTGTGCAGGCACCTGAGGCTGCAAGCAGCAGTCACCAGGGCGCAGCGAGTACATCCGGCCAGCCTCAGGACCTGCCGGCCAGGCAGCAGAGCACCCAGGAAGCGTCCACCACTGCCCCGCCGGGCCGACCACAGCTGCCCGCGCCGGAACAGCGGGGCCACGTGGTGACCCCCAACAGCACCCAACCTCGCCCGCAGTCCATTCTGACACGGCCACAACCGGAAGACTCGAACCCTCTTCCCGGGACTTCAGAAGCCACCATCCGACAGGCGTCTCCGTCTCCTGCCTCGCAGCAAGTGCCGGCAACACAGTCAGAGAGAGGCGCACCACCCGGCCAGGTGATCTTCAACTCTCGAGCTTGCCCACCAGATGGCTGATTCTTTGAGAGTCATGTGTCGTCTTTGGCTTTGTGGGGTGTCCTGGTCTCTTACTTTGACTGGCCATAAATAGAGCAAGTTGCTTGCAGCTTGCAGGGTGGGGCTTGGGAGCTCTGCTGGCTTTTACCATGCGCAGTCATTCATGAGGAAACGAGCTGATGACAACATATAACTGGATGCTCATGTGAGGGTCAGACTTGTCATGCGCAATGCTCCCTTCCATCCCCCTCAGGCCTCCTGTCCCCTTTCTACATTTTTCAACACAACTGAAGTCGCTGACATGCCCTGCAGGCCCAGCCCCAGCCGCCGAAATGGTCGTCGGTGGCGGCCCAAGAGAAGCCGGGCGCCCCGCCCAAGAGCAATATGAGGAAGGTGGGGTCGGCAGAACCCCTGCACGGCCCCAGCAGCTCCCCGCGCCTGAGAGCAGCCTCGCCCAAGTCTAGGACCCCCAAACCCCAGCAGCCGCCACAACAGCAGCTGCAGCAGCAGCCCCAGGGGGGGCCCACCCCAAACGGGGGCCTGCACACCTCCCCCTCCAACACGTCCCTGGGGTCCAGGAGCAGTAGAGTCGCAGGTGAACCTCACGTCTGAAAATCGAGAGAACTCCCCACCGTGATGTTTTGGATCGTGGGCTATTTCTGTGGCTGATTTTAGATCTGCATTTGCGAGATCTTTTGCAGCCGAGATTGGTACTGGTATTGCGTACAATTCCCAGCCGGATGGGCAACAAGTATTACCAGCGGACCGATGTTGGTCTACAGGATAGTGTGCCACCTTGCAATTTCATGCTTGCAAATCCTGTCTTTGATCATTCGGCAGCTGCGCCAGCAAGGGCCTCAGTCAGGTCCAAGAGGGGACACTACCACAAGACGGCAGGGCAAGAGAGAACTGAGGGCAAATCGTGAGATCCTTGGACAGTGAAGTGACCGCTTGCTGTGTGTGCAGGCGACAAACGGAAGATCACCCAGGCCGGAGGCGTGACCTGGGAGGGGCTGCAGGACGACTACCCCCGTCTGCAGCTGGTCAGGGGCCTCTCCAACGAGGCGGGCCACAACAACTGCTTCCTGAACGTCATCATCCAGTCGCTGTGGCACCTCCGCTCCTTCAGGGAGCCCCTCCTCCGCATGGGGCCTGTGGTGTGCTTTCCTTGCATCGTGCCATTCTTTCAACATTGGGCAGCGACCAGCTTTTCCTGTTGGAATTGTTCGTCCCCAGGACAACCACTGCCGTCCTCTCTGCCCCGGCCCTGTTTTGGAAAAAACAAAGGAAAATGAGGGGTACGAACTCATACAGAATCAAGCCAGCATGTTTTCTGCATTGAATAATCTGGCATGTGGATCATGACTTTCCTACCTAACTCCAACAAAGCCCAAAACACAATCCTCATCTAAGTTTCTCTGGGCCGCTTGTACTTGTATGGTATGCCTTGATACTGCATCAGAATACCGATGTATGGTGCCAGATTGCTGATGCATGCATTGCTTTCTGCAGGCAGCAGAGGCAAAGGGGTCCGAGGATGCCCAGGTGTTGCGTGCCCTGTGGAACGTCTTCCACACCTTCAGCCAGCCGCGCCATGACCTGCCCCCCGCCGCAAGCCCCACTGCAGGAGCAGGCACTGCCGGCACGGGTAAAATTCCTTGCAAAGGGCCAGCAGTGGATTTCACACTCCTATCTTGCTTAATCTTGCTGGGAATGGTGTGGCCTTGACAGATGTCAATTTTTCTGGCCATGTGACTGCAAAACATAGTCCTAGTTCACTATATTCCCTCAAGGAGGATTGAACTCTTGAGCGAATTCTTTTTATCTGTTTACAATGGGTCACCTGCACGAGAGATTGTAATATGACAACTGATTGTAAGGCGTACAAGCTTATTCAAAGACCTTGAACAATCAGTACCAATTCTTGGGAACTGAAAAGCTGACATTTGAGCTTTCTGCACGCCAAAATGAGTGAATAAGAGGAAGGCATACAATCAGCACAGTGACCTCAAAGCCGGTACACTATACATTGATAAGCACGGATTGTGCCAGCTGATTCCAGAAACTCCAACTTCAAATCTGCAAACAGGGGAAGAAGCAGAGGCGAAGCGCGCCAAGAGGGAGGGGCAGGAGGATGCGGCGGCCGCCAAGGTCTGCCAGGGATGGGCGGTGTCGCCGGCCGAGCTGCGTGAGGCCCTGTGCAGCGCCTCTTCCAGCATCGACCTCAGCGACATGCACGACGCAGCCGAGGTCAGCCAGACACATCTCCTCTTCACTCTTCCCTACCTTGTCCTTTCTGAGTAGCCTGATTGTGGTCTTCTCGTTCATCTCCCCTGCAATGCTGTTGGGACATTGGAATTGAGAGTGGCGTTTCGAGCCCCCTTGCCTCCTGATGCCTGTTCCCATTAGTACTTTTTACAAACAATTGAACATGAGGATGAGGTATGCCTGGGTCCAAACCTTAGTCGGTGTGTTTCGCGCAGCTGGGACAGGGTTGACCTATTTAAGTCAGGAATTGGGAGGTGTCCACAGCAAGCCAGTGCTGTGCATGGCAGCACATCTTCAAATTTAGCCGTGCCTCACACACAGCGACATGTGCAGGTCCTGGACAAGATCTTCGGCAGCCTGCACAGGGCGGAGGTGGGCCAGGCCGGCAGCAACGAGCAGGATGCCTCGCTGCCCACGCGTGTGCGCATCCCTGCCCCCGGCGCACCCGCCAGCGCGCAGAACGGCGCCCCGCCCCTCAAGCGCGGGCCAAGCAGCCTGGTGCAGTCGCTGTTCGGCCTGGACGTACAGGTCTTGTCTTCGTCAGCTTGCCTCCCTTCCGCCCAATTAATGCTGCAAAGGGACCAGGAGTGTGTATTCTTAATTTATCTGCTGTAAAGGTGCCTTCAGAAATTCCCAATCTGGTGCTGCACAAGTGCTTGCTCAAGGTCATAATCATGAGATGTGCCTGTCCTAGGGATGGCTTTTGAAAATGGGGAACGGGAAGGTATGACATGTTTATCTTGGTGAGCATGATCTGATAGGTGCAATTCAAGTGAGAGCGCTAGAAAATGAGCCGTCCCCGTTTACTGAACTCATGTTGCAGGCAAAAAAAGGATAGTTTCCAGTGCGTAGGGTGCAAGTGGGATTTGATCCAGGCCTTTCATGCACCCTGTGGTCCACTGTTATGTTTTGTATCTTTTTCAATTCTTTCATATGGCACAATGCCTGCACTATACTGACCCTCTGTGTACCCACAGGTGCCCAATATGGCGGAGGAGGAGGAGGAGGTGCAGGCTGTCAAAAAGTCCAAAAACACAGGCGGTGCTGCTGTGGGGCGCTGGCAGGAAGCAACCACCAAGTCTGGCAGCAGGCAGCAGCAACAGCAGCAGGCCAATGGCAATGGCGGCGCGGCTGCCAAGGTGCCCAAGAAGCCCAGGGATGCAAATTTTGTGGAGATGCTGCAATTCATTAAGCTGTACCACCTGGTGCCAGCCAAGGTGACCTTCGCCATTCCCCCCCCCCCCCACCCCCTTTCTCCCTAGGCTCCCTTGCTCTAAACACTCGTTTACCAGAGCCTTTTGGTAGTCCAGGCAAGGCTGAGGTTTGAAGTTGCATTTGTGCACATGTGTGAAAAGGGGTTTCTAGGGCTCCAGGGGAATGAGAATATAAAGTTTGTACTGCAAGCACTTTTTTGGGCTGCCCTGTTTATAGCTGGTTTTATAGCTTTGGCAAAGTGTGGTCCAAGATGCATACGAAGGTGATCCTGCTACTGCCCCTGTCATGGCCGCTTTGCTGTATTTGAGGGATTCTGCGCTCTTGGCAGCAGAGGTGTGAGCACCATGGCACCCTGATCATGTGGTCTAGAACTTGTGGCTTTGAACCATTTCTATTGACGCAATCGTCCACTCCGCCCACCCGTGAGTCCCCCCCCCCCCCCCCAACCACCCATAAAAACAGGCCCTTCCTGACGCACATCATTGCACTCGCAGGGCCTGAAACTGGCCTACGAGCGGCTGATTGGTGGGTCGTTCGAGGAGATGCTGAAGGAGGCAGACGTCGCGGAGGCCAGGTCTCCGGGCGCGGGCGGCGTCAACGAGCACGCCCTGCGGAGGGTGACCAAGACCTCCGACGTGGTGCTCACCCAGGGGCCCAAGGTCTTCAACCTGGCCATCGGATGGGAGTCCGCCCAGGTATGCACCAATTCCCCTCTGCTGTGTGCGCTGATCATCCTCATAGCCTCAGGGATCGGTCTTCTCGTTATGAATTGGGGTACTGTATGTGAGGTGGACCGAGAATAATACATCTCTGCACGGTGTTTTTGGCGGTTTTTGACAGTGGTGATCAAGCATGGGTGTACCAGCCGAAAAATGCGGTGCGCAGTGGCGCTTTTTGCGGTGTTTGTTGCATTACTTGTCCTAGATGTCTGAATGAAATGTCTGCTGAGCCTGTCTTCAAGTGGGAACTTCCACTCCTTGTCTGTCCATAATTTTGCTCTCTGAAGGGCTTCGCCCTCTGCAAGCTCCATTTTCCGTTCTCAGACAACCTTACACCGAGCTTTGAGGTCCGTGTCAGCACAGACCATTCATGATGAGTGAGGAGAGTAACATTGCCGTCGCTGAGCTGTTGGAGATCTAAAGCCCAACATGCGATGCAGGCTCCTGCAGACGTGATTCACGCCACCATCAGCGCCCTGGCGCCACAGCTGGACCCCGCCGGCATCTTCAAGTCCTCCCCCAAGCTGCCCCCCTACCTGCTGCGGGCAATCGTCTGCTACTTTGGCCACCATTACAAGGTGGATCTCTCCTCAAATATAACACATGGAGGGTTGTACCTCCCGTCCTGTGGAGCTCAGGTCTGAATTGTCTAGTGGGAGAGTGCAGAGTCAAGAGATGAGATGCTCTTCGATATGATGATAGCAGCAGTCCTGTTCCTGAGAGCATTTTCTCCTGAAAATGCCCAGTCATTTTGCAGAACGTGGAAGGGATTGTTTCCCATTCAATGGTGGAGTTTCAAAAACCATCGTCTCTCTTAAGAAGTGACAGCGAAGCTGACATTGTCTTCGAGGGAGTCCTCTTTGAGGACTGACACTCATGTCCTTGTGACTTGCAGGTGTACGCCCTCTCCGAGGAGCTGAACGAGTGGCTGCTGTATGACGACTCCACCATCAGCTACATAGGCGGCTGGAAGGAGGTCAAAGCCTCGCTGGTTGCCTCCCGCATGCAGCCCAACCTCCTGTTTTATGAGCAGCAATGAGGGGATGGTGCCTTGTCAGTCGATTACTTTTTTCTTGTTCATAGATAGATTTTTCTAGCTTTTTTTTTGAGGATTCCGTGGAGTGCCAGGGTTCTGTTCTGGGCATTCTTGCTGTAACATTGGAATGAATGCAAGTTTTGATGGGGGTTGGGGGTCTAAAATTGAATCTGTCAAGAATGCGAGCTGTCGCTGAAAGGAATCAAGGGGGCCACCTTTTGCCTTGGAATTTGCATTGGCAGGAGATTGCCTAGCAGGGGCAGTGGGCGTACATTCCCGGGATCCATCCTCCTGGAAGTTTTGTAGAGCCGTTCTTGACTGGGGTGTCCTCCACAAGAAGATGGCACTGTGCGGAGCCTGTCTTTGAATGGTTTGTGCAGGAGCTTAGGATACCCTGCCTTTTGAATCGGTATGGTGCAAGACACTGCGATTGCGGCACTGCCATAGTGGGAGATGGACTTACTAGTAGTAGGATCGTGAACCCTTTCTTTGACTGAAGTAGACTACATAACGTCATGGATACTTCACTGCCACCACTGATGTGAAACGCTCAATGATACACTTGTACATCGCATTTTTCAACACTCTACTGTACTGGCAGCCCCACAATTTTTGCAACTCCTCATCAAGTGCTGGTGACAACGATTCCATACGCGAATCATCATATAATCCGATTTGCTCACAGGGTCCATCAGGTAAACGGGCGAGGGACTCATGTCTTGTATGACCATCTCCCCCCCCCCCCCCCCCCC
>QAXI01000412.1:1195933-1212797 GCA_004335615.1 Chloroidium sp. JM
AGGGGGGGGGGGAGAACCTGATTTGGCATGATTGCTAGCCCCCCTCACCGTGCTTCATCACCTTCCAGACATGCAGGGGTCACGGCATTGCGCTGGACGTGGCAAGGGGGCTGACCTACCTGCACAGGCGGAGCCTGGTGCACCTGGAGCCGAGGAGCGCCACCATCCTGGTCAACATGACGCACAGCACACTAGAGGCCAAAATCATGGACATCCTGGGGTCAAGATCAGATGGTACTGCTCACAACCACAGCTGCATTTCCTCTGACCGTGTTCTGCACAGACCATGGAGCAGAGACATGGAGATGTCTGCTTGGATTCTAGATCCCCTAGGTTACAAAATATGGATGGGCACAGACCTCTTGACAGACATATCCCAATAGCAAATTGTTGAATCTTGACTTCTACGTGATTTTAGGAGCAAGGCACTTGAGGCAAACATGCAACGGAGCTATGCCTATCGAATGTGGCAGCTGGACAATGCTTCCATCCCAGCAGGCTGAGCTATGCTGTCGATTTACTTGGAGTGATGCACAAAGAAGTATGGGTTGCCAAACTTGCAATCCCAGCTGTATTGTTCCGATGGAATTGACAATTTTGTGACATGTCTGCATCTGATGCCGATGCTTCCCATCAACGCTGGCAATCTCCAGTATGGCTCAGCGGACAGCCAAGCAGCACTGCGAGCGACATCTATTCTTTTGGCGTCATCCTCTGGGAGCTCTGCTCTGGAGAGGAGCCATACACAGCTGGCAGCCCACTGAGGGACCTCAGAGTGCCCAAGGAGGCCCCCCAGGAAATTGCAGACCTGGTAGTCCGATGCTGCCAGGAGGAGCCGGGGCTTCGCCCCACAGCGATGCAAATCCATGCCGAAATACGGAGGCAGACAGACTTATTGACGGGGCAAAAAGAGGCCGACTGATTATGAACATGCATCTGAGGTTTTCTGTAAGAGTAGCCTTGCCACAACACCTTGTCAGCTAAACTCAATTTACGAGTATTTCTGCATGAAGAGGAGCTACCAAACTTAGGGCTGTGAGGTGAGGTGTAATAAGACTAATTGCAGTTTTCTTGACTACTGGGGTAGGAGAAGATATGTAAGTGTAGACTAAAGGTAAATCAAGCAGCTGGAAGGGGAGAATGGAGTCTGAAAATACCCCTGCCCCTATCTGCCTAATATGGCTGGCAGAGTTAATTGATCTTCACATTCTCTTCACATTCATACAGAGCAGAATTGATTGCACCTCGCTCACTCTTTCCTTCATCTTGTTGCTTGTCTGAGTGAAGGATCGTCATATTCTCATCACTCCTACTTGGAGCACTCGCATGCACCATCTATTCTGACAGACTTAACGAGGAATAGCTTCTGTCGAATAGCTTCTATCAAATTGCCCTTGACAAGCATTTGTTTCAGCAATCTTGCTCACCAAGTGCGGGATAGACACCTCAATCCAAGCGAGAATTCGTTTGGCAACTAGCTTGGCGACCCGCTTGATTCATTGATGTTGCCTCCAATTGGGGAAGAAGAAGAGGAAGATGATCTTCAAGTCGGCCCCGTGCTGCCCAAGGCGAAGAAGCGAAAAGTGAGGCTTGAAATCATGCATGTTGCAGGGAAAACCACACCCCTTGACAAAGCTAATAATGATAAGCTTCTGGCAATGGGTCAGGGGCCAGAGACAACCCGGGAGAAGACAGATACCCATTGCCAGCATGCTTGCTGTTCCCCAGATGCCGATCCCAGCACTGCCCCCCCACCCCCCTTTCCCCACCACACATTATCAATCTGGGAAACACATGTAGGTCCTGGAGTTTGAGGCTGCCCACCTGGATGGTCTGCCCAGCGCCCAGATGTACGAGCGCAGCTTCATGCACCGCGACACTGTGACGCATGTGGAGGTGGCCCAGGCTGCCGAGTTCTTCATTACCGGCAGCCAGGACGGCCACGTCAAGTTCTGGAAGAAGCGGCAGAAGGGGGTGGAGTTCGCCAAGCACTTCCGCGCACACCTGGGGCCTATCCAAGGTGTGGTTTCAGGGCTCTGACTGCATGCCTGGATGGCTGTAGGGAACAGTAGGAAGAGACTCTACCAGGTATAAGACGTCAGTGGATGCCAGGGAGAAGGGAAAGGTGGCACAGGACCGAGCGCCCACCCTCAAGAGAATGATGCCTAAGCCGTGTGCAGGTCTGGCGGTGAGCCGCGACTCGTCCCTGCTGGCCAGCATTTCCACGGACCGCTCCGTCAAGATTTTCGACATAAAGACGCTGGACATGATGGCCATGCTCAAGCTGCCCTTTACTCCCTCATGCGTGGAATGGATCTTCAAGGTGGCCGCCCGCGCATCTCACCTTTTCACCTCATCCCACCCTGTGTGTTAGGGTGTACAGCTCCTGTGTCAACACCTCAACCTCTGCAGGAGAAGGAGTGAAAGGTTCTTTATACCTATATATCTCTGTATATGTAGAGGTTCAGCTAAGCCGGAGAAGAGATTGAGAGGGGGGGGGGGCGGTAGTAGAAATAATGGGACCTGTGAAGCATGTTTGAAGTAAATTAGCCCTGCATGCAGTCAGTCAGGACTGTGTTGCATATATACTTTTTTGTGTTTGAAAAAGTTCCAGCTGACCAGAGAGAGGCCAACAAAGGGTTCATACGTGCCCATTGTCAGCACGTATCTGCTCAAATTGTGCCATGGTTAGTTTCAGTCCGCCTCAATCATTTGAGAGGCTAATCATCTGGCCATCGCATCTCTCCAGGTAAGTGAAGTGCTGCTCAATCTTGCACCGTTTTTTCCAAAACAAACCCCATACATGTGCTTACACAGGAACATACCTCCTTGGAGGCAGTCGACACCCATCTTGCTCCAAGAGAAGCAGAGGAGAAAGAAGAACCAGAGACTAAAAGGAAGAGAAGTACCGTACCAACCCTTAGCCTTTCCGCATGGGAGAATTTTTTTTGGGGATATTTATTTTTGGGCTGTCCGAATGCTTTCCGCACCCAAATGGGCAATTATCTAAGTCTTGTCCGCATTGCTACCCGAACTCCCAAGCAAATTAATTTTGAATGTCTCCATTCTTTATCCGCATGACCCAGACAATTAATTATCTGAAAAATTGCAGTAACCCGCATCCAAATCGGCCTTATCCGCACAAACTGGACCGTTCGAACCGATTTGTCGCTATCCGACTCGTGTTCGACGTCGATTTGGAATTATTTTCGCCTGTCGGAATCGCTCTATCCGCACGCTGATTGGGATTAATATCATGCGGACGGATAAGGAAATTAAGGCCATCCGAATGCCAGAATCAATTAATTACGGAAAGGCTAAGGGTTGGTACGGTAGATGGAAATAGAAAGAGAGGTGGACGAATTTCTGCCACAGGTTGTCAACATGGTGACCAACCGGGTGGCCCGCATCATCGGCAAGGTGGAGAACACGGAGCGCTTCCTGCGGGTGGCGCTATTCCAGGGCAACGTGGCCAAGCGCGCGGGAGCCATTGCGCGGATGCCGGGCGGCGCGGACACCAAACAGGCCGAGGGGGACCCCACCCTGGTGGCAGCGGCCTACCAGCGGCAGAGATTCTACCTGTTCACCCGGCGGGAGCCCCAGGACACGGACGAGGCGGCGCAGGGCAGGTAATTCCAGTTCTCTCTTGTCGGAAGCATTACTACAAAGCCTTATCCGCCCGTAATTTCACCTTGTGTTTGATAATTGCAAGGATTTTAAAGAGGAAGGGGGCTGAAATCTGACTGAGAAATGCATGTGGCATTATTGGGGACAACTTTTGACTGAAGACCTCTGCAAAGCTGTGTATTCACTTTGAAGCTTGAAAATTTCGCTTGGAGGGTTTTGGAAAACAGGAGAATGGGTAGAAAAGGATAGAGACGACAGCTTGGGAAGGTCGCCACTGGGAGAGGAGGTGACTGACTGCTGGAAATTTCCAGCATCCGCCAAATAAGTTTGCATGCCTGCCAGATGACAAGCATTGGTGGTGTCGCTTCTGGGGGTGGTCCATAGTAAGGTGGGGTCACAGTGAGAAGCTTTGCTGAGCGCAGCTTGCGAGTGAGTGTGGTCGTCAAGTCTCTGACATTGAGCTTAAGCAGCATCAATTCGTTGCGCAACAGACGACTGACTCGTAAGCAGTCAAAAACCAAAAAATTCTCCACTCTACTGAGTATGGATGCAACAAGCCTGGGTTGAACCAAGAGCAACTCTGTTCATCGAGTTTCCAATTGGTGCCTGCATCCTTTTTGTTGTCCAGGATTCATATTCGCGGAGCCCTACCTCCCTTTTCCTCAGCAATGAAGGCAGTAACCCAGCGTTGGAAAGAATGTGCAGAATCCTCCAACAGGTGCACTATCATGAACAGCAGAACCTCATCACGACGATGGCTCAGGTGAAGAGCGAAAGGGGGAAGAGGACATCTTCTTATGAACAGCATACATACACAAACAATGCCCATTTCATTCTCAATCATACCAGCCTCCCAAGTAATACCTGCATCGTGCAGGGACGTCTTCAACGAAAAGCCCATCATGGAGGTGGCCCAGGTGGAGGAGGGGGGGGAAGAGGACAACCCCGACGCCCTGCCGCGGGGGGCCGTCATCCACACCACACGGGGCGACATCAGCGTCAAGCTGTTCCCTGGGGAGTGTCCACGCACGGTGGAGAACTTCTCCACGCATGCACGGGACGGCTACTACAGCGGCGTGATCTTCCACAGGGTCATCAAGGGCTTCTGCATACAGACCGGCGACCCCTTAGGTGGTTCTTTGCTCCACCTCCTGCAGGCTGCATCTCTAGATGGGTTTGAGGAAGAAGATCCAGTCTGATTGGAAGGGGAAGTGCAATTCACCTGCTCACCTTAAGGCATGTCACGAGGTTCCTTTCTCCGCAACAGAGCATGGAAAGAGAGAAGAGGAGAAGCAATTGGGGAGTAGGGAGTGATGAAGGCGTCTGCCTCTAAAACTGCTATGGCTCCAAATCCTTGTCCTTGTCAAGTGCAAGGATGTAATGATGAAAGTGACGTTTGAGCTCTTGATATCAACATCATTTTGAAAGACCTCCTCTGTGCGGTATTTCGAAAGGCCTCCTCTCTGCGGTGTGTTTACTTGGATTCTAAAACTTCCATAGAGGGTTTTTGAACTGTCCCTCCAGTAATGATCAGGACCTGTTTGCTGCCGATAAAATGATAGATTCGATCCTGGCGTGTGGATGCGCAGGGGATGGCACGGGCGGCACCAGCATCTGGGGTGGCGAATTTGCGGACGAGTTCAACTCAAACCTGCGGCATGACCGCGCCTTCACGCTGTCCATGGCCAACGCGGGACCCAACACCAACGGCTCCCAGTTCTTCATCACCACTGTGCCCACCCCCTGGCTGGACAACAAGCACACTGTGTTTGGCAGGGTGCCTCCCTTCTCCTCTCCCAGCATCAGTCTGCAGTTCGGATCTGGAGCTATCACGCGAAATGAGACCAGTCTTGTGAGCTTCTTTGAGGATTGATGGCTATGCCAGGTTCCCCAACATGGAATGGTGGCAGCAGAGTCATGGCAGAACTCTGATTCTTGTGGCAAGCCAGGCAGGGGCTGCAGGGCAGGGGCAGGAGGGGATGCCTGGGTCCTTTCCTGGAAGTTCCAGGGGGTTGTGGTTTTACATACGCGTGGTGCTGGTTCTCTCATGGAGCGTTGCTGCTGGCTCACTGTCCTGTCATGTGCAGGTCATCAAAGGCGCAGACGTCGTGCAAAACATTGAGAAGGCCAAGACTGACAAGGATGACAAGCCATTCGACGACATCAAGATCCTGAACATCGAGATGAAGTCATCAGTTGAATGATGGATGAATACATGTCCCTTAATACCTGTCAGTCTCATGCTGCCCAGTGAATTGGCAGAGAAGCTTAAGGGGTCGCCTGGCACAGTGTCATGCAAAGGGAATGACGCTTGCAGCAGGACATCCAAAGTCACTGTCAGAATTCTTCAACATCAGCACTACAGTAAGAACGCCATAGCTGTAGAAGGACAGTCAGGACAACATATACTAATGAGATCTTCCTGAGTCGAGAAGCTTACGCAAGCCATTCTTCTGCTGGTATAACGCATTAATTCAAAAATGGTTTGTCCCTGCCAACTTTGTTATGGAGGGGGAGCCCACGGAGTGGGGTTCCATCAGCCTTCTGGCACCCGAAATTTGAATTCAGGCCAGCTATGGCATTGGCCTGATGGGTGCCGCAGTCACAGTTTCGTCACCGCCAATTGTGCACGGTGGCAGCAGCAGCCAATTTTCAAAGCTTACTCGCCAAGTGCTTAATCAGCGATCAACAAACGTTTGCTGATTGGCCAACAGCTACAACAGCAAAGACGGTGACGCTGCTGGCAGGGCGAATTTGCTTGTCTATGTCTCAGGAAAGGTCCAGGAAGAGTTGTGCAGCCCAGCTGAGTTGGACAGCATGGACACTCTAGAACAAGATCTGGCAATGGAACCAGGAAATCATACTTGTTTTTGTCCGACAGGTCACTCAATGGTGGACCAAAAAGACTAGCTGAGGAGAGCTCATGCTTGGCGAATTGCCAAATCAGTAAGATTTCCTTGGTTGAAGTTCAAAACACAGTCTCTGGTGTCCTTCCTGTTGCAAGCAAAGATCCTGGCCCCAGCTACACGTTTTGGCTACCAGCCTGAGGTTCAACATCATCACGAGTTTTAAATTTACAGGGACCAGGTATGAAAGATTTGGCCCCCTCTGCTGGCCACCATGAGGAGGGTGGACTGCAAGAAGCAGACACAAGCATCACCCAGGTCGTTCCAAAACAAACCAGCACCGTCCCCACCACACGCACAAGTAGGCAGCAGAAGCCAGATGGAGAACAGGATCCAGATGAGGAGGGATCAGCAGAGGAAAGCTGCGGAGATGCAGATCTGGGAGCTGGGATCAAGAAGGCGCACTCCTGGGAAGGTGCCTTGCCAACAAAGCTCACACTGAGGCTGCAAGGGCATCATCTCATCATTCATTCTACTCCTTTGGGCTGACATGGGTGGCAGATGATCGGCAGATTGCACAGAGGATGTGAGTGCATGAACATCTTCAGAGGCTGCGAGTGCTTTCCGTTGCAGAGGTGATGAGCTGTGTGCCTTGACTGTGGCTATGTGTGTCACAGGGTGTCTGGCACATCAATTCAAAATCACTCAGCGACCAGTAGTGCCTGTACAGTCATCCCTGGAGAATCCTCTGCCTCTCCATGCGGCGCCCGTTCGTGAGCTGCAGCCTTCCTCCCCAAGCGGCAGCCATGCCTTCTTCACAAATATCGACGTTTCCACCCCAATTCCTGCCACAGCTCAAGACGCGATGCCAGAGGTGGAAGGGCCCTGGGTGACATCTTCATCCCCCAGCGCTCCCTTTCCGCCGGGGACCCTGCGATTGCTCCAGGCAATCACGTCCTGCAGTGCAGTTCCAGACTTGGAACCCAAAGCACCACAGCAGCTTCCTTTCCTACCATCAGTCAAGGTAGACGGTGAGAACAGGGGAGACACAAGCCTTGCACCTGCCCAAGAGGTCACGCCCCAGATGGGAAAGGTCTGTGCACCAGCAGAGTCTCTGTTTGGACTGGTCCAGAGAATTTCCGTCCCCACCATCTCCTCAACTACATCTCGTTTCCAATTTGCAAACCAATTGGACACCTCATCCAGCCCGTTCCAATCCCCAAATTCATTGGTTGCCAAGAGCATCAGCGATCCTGCTCCCATGGAGGGGCGAAAAGGGAGTGGCAGAACCGAGCAAATTGAGGCGGATGTACGCCATCCTGACTCCTCAGCCGATGCGACCACCAGTCCGCACCCAGAAAGCAGCAAGAGTGATGGCGAAGCAGAGCTGACCAAAAACTCGGCAGTTGGGGATGTGGTGACGTCGCCCGAGGATGGTGAGGGCGACGGTGACGCCATGGAGGAGGAAAGCAACTCATCCAGCCCCCAGTCGCCTCCTTGGGCGCCGCTGACGTGCGAGGGGCTGGAGATGAGCCCTGATGAGCATGCGGTGTTTTGGAGGAGGATAGCTGCAACCAAGCATTCCTCTGAGGAGGTGGACATTCTGGCAGGTAAGCACTGCTCATTGCTGCTTCTGAAAAGCGCTGATCATGACAATATCTGCCAAGCTGCCATACCGTGAAACAATTTTGAGCTGCTACGGTCATAGCAGCTACTCAGAGAGGGGAAAGTCTAATCAGGTTTCATTTCTGCCTGCAGAGAACAGTTTCAGGATTTTGCAGAGTGTTACCCTTTGCCTAGCAGGCGTCAATGCATTGCAAAACGTCTGAGCGCATTTCTAGCCCCACAGCATTCCTCATCTCAAGTCCACATAACCATCTGATGAGCATGACGCTGTTGAAATTCTTCATCCATTTTTCTCTCCGTGTTGAGCGCTGCAACCCTGCCGGAAAAAGTAAAAGAAGTCCTGGCCCGTATCTGGCCATTCCCTGATGCTGAGATACATGTGGGCTGCAGGGTCAACCAAAGCTCCAGCTATTGAAGAAGACGAGAGGATGGCTTCAGAGGTGGCAAAAGTGCAGGCCTCGCTGGCTCTCCTGGACACCGTCCGCCGCTGCAGGGGTAAGACCCTGTTCCCGCTTCGAGCTTTGCTTTCCCCAAAAGCTTGTGAATCCAGCGCATGCAAGTCATCAGCTCTTTCTGAATGAGTTCCTGGCAATTTATCCATATCAGTGATGCCCCCTACGATTCAGCATCATGCCGTGCATGCATTGGCGACATTGAAAGTACAGAAAAATAAGCACACACCCAGACCGAAGCACCATCCACTGGAAACCTGTTTTTCAGGGCTGACTCCTGGAGCAATGCCAGCCTTCGGGGCTCCAAACCGGCTGCGTGAGATAGCTGGAAGCTCTGGACCCCAGCAAGGGCATCTCCCAACCCAAGACCATTCCCCGCAGGGGAGCCTGCCCCCATACCACCCACCCTTGCCCAAGCCTGCCGAATCCGCTGTTCTTCCTACCGGGCCTGGATCATATCTGAAGGGAGAGCTGCTCAAGAAGAAGGTGCAGCGTGAAAAGAAGGCTGAGCAAGCAGCGGCAGAACGTTCCCTTGCCAGTCGAGCTGGAAAGGACGCCTCAAGGTGTGCAGTCAACCTGAGCCAACCCTCCAGCCTGTCGATCTCGGAGTGCGGACCCCAGCGTTGGCATAACCTCCCAGGAGAGCAATGGAAGGTGAGCTTCCCTGTTCTGGACCAGCAATGTTGCGCAAAGCGCTTCAAGAGGTGTGTATTCCTTCAGCTTCACTGCATGACAGATAATGAGGCAGCCATGACTCTAGTGGCCATACCGCTTTGGGGAATGAAGCAAATTAAACGTATCAAAATTTGCAAGTTTTGTTTAGTGCTTGATGATGACGTCTTACAGATCCACCACACCAGATGAAGGTGAAAGCAGCACCAACAGAATAAATCCTGCAGCCAGAAATGTGTTGCACTTACCATACCTTACACACTGCAGGGGCCAGGTCACGTCCACCTAGCAGTACCCCTGACAGCGGTGCACTGCAACAGCATGTACCAGGAGAAGAGCAGCCGGGGTCTTTGGTTGGACACACCCCCCCAGGACGGGCCTGCAAGCCCCGCCAAACGCTCCGAGTCTTCGTGCTGCAGCAGTGTCAGGGGAGCTGTGAGTGCGCTCAGCGATCTGGAGTCCCTCCCCCAGTGCTTTACCAGCCTGTCCCCAGTAGAACTGGGCACAGTAGGCACAGAGACGCCGCAGGGTGCAGCAAACACACGTTTCGATCTTGGCGGCAGGTTGTCCAGCCAGGTATCTTTCCTGTACCCAATTCTCCCTTTCAAGACTTTGCTTGTAATCAACTATTCAGTACTTGGATGGCGGTCAATTTCTTTGCGCAATGTTTTGTTATATACGTGTGAGTAGATAAAAGAAGGCTTCTGTGAGATGATTCGGCGTCCAATCAGTCCCTGAAGCATACAAATTATGGACAAAAGTCATGATTAAGAAATCGCAACGCCAACCCATTGCTGCAATCTCTGCCAAGTATAGGGAGACACGGCACTCCCTGGCAAGCAGCCGTTCCTTGCTCCCACATCCTTGAATATCAACCCATTCCATTTCCGACTCTGCATTGTGGACAGTCACCAGGCGTAGTGGTGCAGGCGTCGGGTCCCAGCATCTCCAAACTGGAGACCTGGCTGTCCGCCGAGAGCGGCTCCTCTGGCCGTCTGACGCCGCAACTTCCCTCCCAGGGGAGCATGCAGTCCTGCAGCAAGCCGATGTCTGTGTGGTCTGTTCCCCCCAAGACATCCTGGCAGGAGCCTGGATTGGGCTTTGACGGCCAATCAAAGAAGGGTGAGCAGACGAGAATAGTAACCCGCAATCACGCATCAGGACAAATACTGCTGCTTTGCAACAATTCCTTCTCTGCACAAATGCCATATGAGGATTAGAATTACCCTTCCCCTTCATCAGATGAGCATGGATGTTGCAATAAGGTGCCCCTCTGAAGAGACTGGTATTGGCATCAATATGAAAACATGGTCCCAGAAATGAAGGACTGGGTTAGAAGGAAGGTTGAAGTGCATCTTGTGCGGTCACAGCCTCTCAGGGACAGAAATGCTTAAAGAATTTGTGTTCAAGATCTACAAAGTTGAACACTTGAAGGACTGCCAATTCCCTCTCATGTGATACATGGACAAATGCAAGCCTGTATCGATTTAAGAAACAACTCAGCACACAAGAGACCCATGCAAAGATTAAAAAATTGCAGCGGGTGCTCATCTGGAGGGCAATGATCCCCAATGGAAGGGGTGGCAAGATGCGGAGCAGGTGTGGTCAGAAACGAACGCAGGGGCAGGGGTTACGACAGGCGGCTACCTGCAGATCACCCCTCCCAACTCTGGCAGCTCCCTGAACGCCTTCGGCATCCCAACCCGGGCCAGCTTGCTCAAGTCTCGCCGAGGTAGGCCATCCTCCCCTTGCCCTACCCAATTGCAGAGAACCAGAAGTTGGTGTGGAGTATTGTCAGCTCCTGGTACTTCTGGTCTTTCTAGGACTTTGTGATGGGAGCTTCCATTTTTCGGCTTGATGCTACATGAAGGTCTGTCGGACAAGCCTCCAATCTGCCAGGAACTGATGTGATCAAGGACAGGTCCAGGTTTCACACCCACATCCATGCCCAGCTGTGTGACAGTGGGCACTGTGTCAGATCCATGTCATTGCACGGCCGTTGGAGTTTCGGTCTAGTCTTGTGAGCTCCCTGAGACCTGTCACTGAAGAGGAGTGTCCCCTGCTGCGTGGATGTGCAGTACCTGAGCTAGGCAAGATGAACGGCATATCTGAAAGTTGATGGTTTACCTGTTGGGCAGGTAAAGCACATGGCCCAGTATTTGGGACAATGGTGCCCACAGGGGCGCCTGTGCAAGCCTCCGATCACTCACCTGAGCCTCTGGTGAGTGCGATGAGCTGGATGTCTGGCTGGATGTCTCATTGATGGACTGACAAAATCCAGCAATATGTGCGCATATGGCAGATTGAGGAGGGGAGAAGGGGAAACAGAATTCTAAAGCATTTCCATATCGTGGCGAGGAATTGATCCAGGCACCTCTTCGTCGTAGACAGCAATGATGCGCATGTGATTTTTAGAAGCACTGATGCAATGTGACCTGTTGTTGGAGTCAAATACACATCTGATTGGGAATTCACATACATTCATCCTCATGTGTTTTGGAACAGGACAAACTCTTCTCAGAGGTTGGCTTTCGCCATAGAGGTGGGCAATATACATCATGACCGCAACCATGACATTCAGCACACTCTGCAGGCAATGGTGGACATTGATTTCTCTGAAGGCTGGGAGGATGTGCAGAGCGCTGACAGCCATGCAGAATATGCATCCCCCAATTCTTCGGTGAGTTTCTGGGGGCTATCTTAACCGGGAAGCAGAATTCAGTATGTGTCTATCAACACGGCGCACAACAGACTTGCTAGCTTGCAGGACTCGGTCCCTCTTGACTACACTGGCCTTGCGTGACATGCTTAGAATTAAAATTGATGTGCACTCAGGCATGAGCGCACGTGGCTTGGTATAACTGGAGGTTGGGCACAGAGCCACCATATCACACTTTCCAGCAATACTTCTGCTGTGCTTGAAATTGAACCTTTGGGACATTGCGCATGATGATTCCTCCCGTTGCACATCATGGTGCAATCAGGCTGCAGGGTGAACGTCTTAGACTCGCTGAATGAACCATGCCCATGTTTTTAAGAACAACCCAACCTCAGCTTATGACAGGGGATTTAAAGACATTACTATGCAGACCTCAGAGATGACCCAATCCAGCCAGTCCCTGGATGCAAACAGTCCTTTGCCGAGCAGCGCCACACCTTCAACACCCTCTGAGTGCAGCTCACTTGGAGCTGCATCAGCACATGTGCTCCCATCTGGTGATTACCTGTCACATCAGCACGACTGCCCGCTTCTGATGGTCAAGATTAAAGCAGATTGCAGACTTGCACCTGAGAAGACCAGCGGTCAACCCAGAGGGCTTTCATTGAATATGCAGGACCATCAGAATAGCTCACATGGCTTGTGCAATGAGAGTATTGGCATTTCGGATACATTTCCGAGAGTATCATTCCATGAGGACGCGGCTGGTGCAAAAAAATTGCAGTGAGATTTGCCTTTGAAGAATCGAAATATGAGGGATTTTATGGCAGAGAGATTTATCCAGGCTTGCAGGGGGTCTATTTGGTCTTGCAGGTCGGCTGCGGATCCTCCGCCGTTCGCTCCTGTCATGCCTATTCACTCTGCTGGCAGGGGGCATGCTCATCCTCTGGTGTGAAGCAATGTGTGGGCTTGAAGCTGGATTTGAAGCCCCCACTTAGCAGACCCCTCCCTGAAGGGATTTTTCAAGTTTGCTGTGTAATTATTAGTACCTCTGTCTGGGCTGCTGCCAAATTGTCTCCAGTGTGCTGCATTTGCATTGTAGCTGTTAGGAACAGATAAAGGCACCGAATTTGTGTGCATTACAGAATGTGGCTCCCAGCCTGAGAATTTCATAGGCGCCTCTTTGTCAGGGGTATGAGTTTACTGATGGATGGGAAGGGGCATCTTGCCAAAGCAGAGTTTCACGTCAAGTCTATGGGATGAAATTAGCGATCGGAACATTGCTCCCTCGGCGATCCAAACGAGGCATAATTTTGAAAAGCATGACAACATCCAGTTCTTGCACAGACATCTTTCTATAAGATTCTGACCACACTCTGCTTCAATTTAGCTTTCACTAGCATCTCATACCGATGTGAATGGGCGCATTGTACTTTGGCTTGGGCCGGTGAGGATGTCAAACAGGAGGAGGACTGTTGACTCTGCTTCGGCTCAAAATGGAGCAGACGGAGCTCCGATACTTTCGGGGCCGCTTCACAAGCTCGGTGGGTTTGCCAATTTGCAAGTTTATGCTTATAACGAGAACAGCCATACTGGGCGAGCTTGCATTCCGAATGTTTGGTGTTGGACAGCATAAATGTGCCTGCTGCTCTCCATCGTCTTTCTTGCTTACAAAGTGTGACTTCAGAGTCACTTGCTGGGTGAAGAATAAGTCGCATTTGCCTCTTAGAACGTGTGCAGGAGGTTGCAGCACACACACCTCGCCCAAAACAAATACAGAGCCGGATATGGACATGTGGGAGATAATGGGGCAATTACGACCTTAAGGATGCCTTCCTGGTGTGCAGGAGACTTTGTGAAGAACTGGCGGTCTCGCTTCTTCACCTTGCATATAAAGCCAATCCCTATCTTGGCCTATTACAGGGATGAGCAGAAGCAGCGTTCCCCAACCCAGATGCTGTTCCTCAAAGGGGCAAAGGTGGAGGTGCGACTCCTGCTTGTCAACTTGCACTGCAACCAGCACTGCTCTCAGCATTATTGGGGGGGGGGGGGGGGGGGGGGAAAAAAAACACAAGAAATACAGAGACCAACCCACCGGTAGCATACTGTAAGCCAAACCTACCTGCTTGGCGGTGCAGCACATGATGCTTTCACCTAATTTACCTATTTCTGCAAATCGGCAGTCCTGGGATGCGCTTGTTCAGAAACCCGAACCTTTCTTGGAGAGAGAGAGGCTTCATTATTGTGGCAAGCACCCATAATCCCTTGTGGCCACACTCCGGCCACCACAGGCCGACCGGAATGGAGGTCCAGCACATTTGCGTGCTGCATTTGGAGGGAGCTGGGTTGGCCAGGACGATCATGAAGCTTAAGCAGCGGAGTCCTCTAATTCAGTGGGAATGAAGTGCTGAGAAGCTCTTTAATTCATCGGGAATGAACAGCGCTCTCCAGGGATAAGAGGAAACATCAATCGTTCAAGATTGCCCTGATGAGCGCTGCATGCTTGAATGCGAAGTGCTATCCAGGTCTCGGAGGTCGCGGGGGACAGGGAGCTGTTCCGCTTCACGGTGACGGACGTGGACCGCACCGTGTACCGGCTGGCAGCCAACTCCGAGGCGGAGCGGCGGCAGTGGCTGAACGCGCTCGGGCGGGCCATCAAGTCAGCGGAGACGCCCTCGCCGTCGGTCTCGGGGTTCACCACGCCCCCCACCCCCCCACCAGGTAGTTATCCTGCGCGTGCAGTGTCCAGGATCCACCAGTTGGTCCAACTGTAAGGCACATGGCTGGCAGACGTTTAGGAAGTCTCTGACCGAGGGCATCAGGGCCCGGGCACAACGTTGGGATTGGCTGCTCTGCCTTTGTGAAGTCATGCATTTTCCTGGCGGTGATATGTGTCATCCAGATAATCAGCACTCCTGCATGCGACGCGGTCAGCTCCCAAAATGTGAGCGTGGCCTGCGATGTCTGTGATCTCATGTGGCAGCTAGATCTAGATGGGAAGATGCGGATCAGAATGCAAGAGACTCGAAATGGATGCAGGCCAAATAGGACAGGTCACTATCCCGAAGACAGAAGTGGTGAACGATATCAAGGTAGCCCTTCTCCCCTTCTCCTATTCCCTCCCACAAGTGTGGGTGATTGCCTGCCACTGATCAGGCCTGGGATTTGGAGTTCAGAAGGCCAAAGTGCGGAATATGAAAAGGACTGAGGCCTGAAACCTGAACATGCTAAAGAGCGCACTTTTAATCTACCCCATGTGGAGAAGCTTCAGGGTGGGGGGTCTGGGTCAGGGCAACGGGGTACAAGGTGGGTGCGAGGCAGTGTCCATTTGGGGAGAGTCTCTGTTTGAGTGGACAGGGTGTGCAGGTGGGGACAGAGATGAGGAAAATGCACAGCCAGACCAGCATCATCGCCACCTCCAGCTCTCTGCCACCGCCAGAGGTGCAACGCAGGTAGGCTCGCTCATCTCGTCCGTAATGCAGCAGGTATTGCTGCGACCATGTCAGGCCTTTGAGCGCTCTATCTTGAGATGACTCTTTGTGGACAGACAAAAATGTGGCGCAATGTCCAGCCATGCGTTCAGCAGGAGTCAATCTCACTACTTGTCTTCAGAAGCATAATATTTTGCATGGACTCTTCTCCCTCAACTTTTTGTAATGCTCTTTCTGCAACAACATCCGCAACCGTTTCAGATCAGATTGCTGGCAGGACAACGGATGCTGTGTTCCCGGCCCCGCCTCCCAGCCCTGGCCCCAGTAGCCTGGCCATGAGACGCCTCAGCCTCTCCACGCAGTGCAAGGAATGGGCCAAGTGAGGCGTCTGAGCCCCTTCTCTGCTTAGAGTTTGTCTTTTCTGACCAGATGTCGTCATTGTATCCAAGATTCCCTTTACTGAATGGGTGCTTTGGGGCAGGGAAACGTTCCTGGGGTCCCCCACGAAGTCTGTGGATGTGCTGCAACCCTTCAAGGAGGAGGCTGGGGAGCTCCCTGAGCCGGAGGTGCAGCCCCTGCGCTCGCGCGCACCACGGGAGATCCTGCAGGACCAGGACCAGCAGGATCTGCCGCAGGCGTCATTACTGGAGCACTTTGAACGTGCGTAATTCCTCCCTTGCCGCTACTCATCATAATCTCAATCTTGGATACAAGGAGATTGGATGCGGGTCTTTTTGGCTGCCCAAGGCACCCAAGGCAGATGTGCCGCAGTGGCTGGAGGATTTGTTTCGCCATTGTGGACGCCTGCTGGAGCTTCTTTGCGTCTTTCTCATCTGAAAAGGCACAAAAGCCTTGGAATGATTGGAACGAGCTTTGTCTGGATGGAGAATGCTGCTGGAGTGATGGGGGGATTGGCATGGTTCTGAGAGCGGTGTGGACTCAACAGGCGCGCAGCAGTACGTGGCGAGGGCGCACGCGGTCAGCATAGGGGAAGAAGCTTCCAGATCCCTTGAGGTGAAGCCACTGCTGCACAGACATGACCCAAAAAGACTTTACAAAGAAAGTGCACCAGTACTTCTCCCATGGCTCAGTACATGATTAAAGGAATACAATAAGGCTTGCTTCTTTTGGCTGGCATGTGTTGACGATGACAATGACCTATGATTGATACAGATCTTTTCCACCAGAGATTAGGCAAAGCATTTCGTCCTGCAGAGAGAATCAGCTGTAGTGCAGAGATATAGGGATTTCCTGTTGTCATAACTATCACACACCTAGCACAGTTGTAATATGAGGGAAGTCTGGCCGGCTTTTGACATGTAGGGCATGCTTGCAGGGGTGGCAGCAGATGGCTGCTGCGTACCCTAACCCCACGCACCAGCACCTCTCTGCGGCCGCCATGTTCGTGTTGGAGGTCACCCGCATCGACCCCCACTGGGCCGAGTGGAGCGAGACAGACGTCTCGGCCATCAGGTACTTTATCTGCCAACCCATACTGAACATTTGCCAGTTTGTCAGGACCAGTAGGCACGAGAAGGAGGGGGGGGGGGG
>QAXI01000412.1:1235380-1287458 GCA_004335615.1 Chloroidium sp. JM
GTTGCTCCTGACGTGGCTGGGCTGGAGGAGTGGTGTCACCCTTGCCTTTCAAATTGGGCTGTAGTTTGGGTAGATTGGGAAAGAAGGTGGGAGGAAGTGGAGACGTGTTTGCGCTTGTTCGTCAAGATTGGGTAGTAAACAAGAATTGCCAGTAGGCAGTGCCCCGTTCCTGAATGAAGGAGATCAGGAATACTTCCTTGATGCAGTTGTTGCAGTAGATTCTTTTGCAAATCCAATCGCTTCTCTAGAGCTTGACATAAGCATGATAGGTTGTGGCATATATTTTGTAGCCCAACACCCACATGCACATGGCTATCCCGGCACCCAGAAATGTGTGGCACGTCAAGTGGAGTGGCATCATTGCCTAGTCTTTTTGCAGCTCGACTCCACACCCCTGATTGGCTTGTGCTTGCATGTGCAGCACAGGAGGCTTCTACCTGGAGCGGTGGGGGGACGCGCCCGTGCACTCTCTGGCGGTTGCCATGCTCCTGAACAGCTCCCAGGTGTGTCATCGTCCTATGGAAGTGCCTTCTGGCACACTGACATTTGACACCATTATGTTGTCTCGTAGCATTGAGTTGTCATGATTCAGCGAAGCCATTGCCGCTTGACTGGGTTCAACTCTCAGATTGCTCAGTATTGGGAGTTGTACCCGTTTTTCACTTCCCTTTCATTGAAAGCCCATGAATTTGCTGTCAATTCGCCGATGCTGGAATGAGAAGCCGCCTCATGCAGGTCCACTTTTTCCAGGACATAGGGTACCGCCACAACAGCATGAAGCACTGTCCAGCCACCCAGAGGAACAACTGCGACTGCGATGCGATCGAAGCTGTGGCGTTCCACAAGCCCTCGTTCGGGGTGTGTCACAAGCGCTGGGAGGACCTGCTGGCAGCTGGGGGATGACGTATTTGCGCTGCTGGAAGGCAGCCTGCCACTCTCTGAGGGGTTGGAGAGGCAACAATCAATGGCACTGGTAGCCTGATTGTCCCCTGCTGTGCGAGGATGAGCATTGAAGTGGACAGCAGATAAAGTGCTGTTTTTCCGCACAAAAAGCATTTCAGTTGGACTGTTGGCCTCGACTCTTCTGCAATGAGGGTTGTGTGATGTGCTTGCCATGGGTGAGCTGCAGCAATGGCAAACCCTATTCTGGAGTTCTGTCAACTGCAGTGCACAATCTATGATAGGGGCCCTATTAATGAGTTGGCTCCCATCTAGACGGATTAAAATAGTATGGTCTAGCCTAGATAGCTGAAGCTCATATCATTTGCAACTCTGTAAATTGCAAATTCTGCTCCTATGCAGACACAAGTATTGACTTCAGCGCATGATCAAGCTGCACCATGTATTTCGTCTCACCTTAAGATGACTTCATCTGCAATTCAAAAGGATTTACTGCAAAGCTCAAGAGAAACTTCAAACCATTCCTGAGAAGCACCGCTCTCAAAGGGTTATGTGACAGTAGCAGGCTGTCCCAGTAGCAGCCAATGGCACCAGAGTTGCCATGCTCAAGATGCGATTGCAATTACAAAGTTTGAGCTGCAAGGAAATGAGGTGCTCAGCAGCTCTCCAGCACAGCTCTCTCTGGAGAGTTTGGAGTGCCAAAAAGCTGTACGTGTCAAGGCTAGGAAAGCCTGAGTACCCCCTTCCCAAGTCGACTTCCTTCCACAGTCGAAAGGCATAAATTTCAAACCCCTGTGTTCTCGGCACATTGGTGGTGTTTCACTTCAATTATCCATTGTTTTGTTTCCTAAAAAGTGCGTTGCCAAATTTATGTGATCAGCTGGTCACGCACACAGCACAGATACCAATGACAATTTTTGACTTGAAATAATAGTACTGCTTGTATGATCGCTGCGATTGCATTTTTCCTATAATTGTTGGGCGAAAAGAAGAGAAGGGTTCATTTTTCTTTGAGCACATTCATTATCCTCTTTGAGATTTTGTCCAAGGTAAAATATCTCTGTTGTACTTGCTCTCTATCTAACCCTGACCTATGAAGTCAGGTCGAAGAATCTGTAATTTGTTCTCGTGACTTACCTTGTCCACATTGCATTATCTCAAATCATCCGGTAGAGATGGTCTTCCTATGGGTGTCGGTGCTCGTTGGCATATTGGGGGTTCTCAATGCGAAGGGGCAGATCGCACCAGCCGCTGAGCTGGTTCCAGCCGTTTCCTCGTACACCATAAACGTTACAGTGGGATTGCGAAGCCCTGACTGCTTTTCACGGTACGTCTGATGAAAAATTCGGCACACGGGCTCATGTTGGTGCCGTGATTACGTACGAGGCAATGTAGAATCTGCCACCATGATCGCTGTGGATGTTCCTATAGTGCACAGCAATGTGCAGCAAATTCCTGCATTGCCAGTCCCTTCAAATTTCTACATTTCCAGTCTCTTAAAGCATGTTGGTCCTGTGTGGGAGTCTATTCAACATACCTGGTGCAGGCCTGTGATCCTGGCCAATGGGCAATTCCTGAATCTCACTTTGGAAGTATCTCAAGGCGATATTTTGGAGGTCAGACTCCGACCTCATCCTGTCTTTATCAGAGATGAACACCTCTGCATGCAACATCTGAAGCAACTGCAGTCAGCAGAGAGCAATTTCATAGACCACTTCATGCCCTGCAGGTCAATGTAATAAATTCGATACCCCCAGATTATCCCTCGGTCACAGATGGAATCTCGATTCATTGGTGAACACCTCCAACTCCACCATCAAGCATGCATGCCTTGAATCGCACACCTTCATGATCAGCATGCAGCAGAGAATCACTGCAAATGAAGGGGCTTTCACGACAGAGAGATCTAAAGCAAAGGTTTTGCATGCAGGCATGGGCTGAATCAGGTACCAAAGCCTTGCATGGCCTCAGACTTATCATAAAACCTCTCTTCTAATTTACGACTATTGTCCTGTTGAGCACTTTGACCTCTCATGTATCGGCCTGATCCAGTGTTGGGATAGCGCCTGCGTCTACGTCAGCAAAGGAAAGGAGGCTCACTTCATAAACATAATGCGCCTGCAGAGGGGATCAGAGTGGCAGGATGGGGTGGCTTACGTCGGGTTTTGCCCAATCCAGCCGGGCCAGAGCTTCACCTACAGGTGCTCAAGTCAGCTCATGCAGAATGGCTTCTACGCTTTGCAACGATCATCCCCACTTGCACTCGTGCTCACATCCTTGCCAGAATGTATGCAGGAAACATACATTGAGCGGACCAATCACATCATCTTCGCAATTCTTAGGCAGCCATGGTCTGTACGTATGGTCTGTACGTATGATAGACAGGATTGTTTTTGCAGGTTCCAGGTCGATGACACACCTGGCACGTACTTCTGGCACGGGCATGCAGGCACGCCCTCCTGCGAACGTTTGAGGATGTTCTTGAAGTGGACACTATCTGGGTTTTGTTCAGAATACTGGGCTTCATCTGCCACCATCACTCAGAAGCTGATGTGTGGCTCAATGTCATACAGGCATGGAGCTTGTGGACGGCTTGCAGGGGCCTCTCATCGTCAAGCCCAGGGCACAAGATCCCATACAGCTCAGCTATGATGAGGAGAGGACCATATTCCTGTCGGATTGGTAGGTTCTGAGCCGATCACTCTCAAAATCCTCCCAAGGGGGTTCCAATTACCGGAACGGATTAACCTTGGCGAGCAAAAAATAACGTGCACCCTTGCTTTGCGCAGCAGAACCAAGGGCTTGCTGTTGCAGGTACCATGACCTTTACAGCTCGCTCACATTTGCGACAAGCAGGTGATAAGCAAACACTCTTTAAAGTTTTGGCCTTCGTTCTATGGAGGTTATGATCGATAAATCTCATCACTGCCTCACAGAGCTGGAGCAATGGCATGCTTTCCGGGAATTGTGGATGTAGTCTTTTTTCTGCTTAAGGAATGCGCCATGAAGTGTGTTGATGATATCCATAAATTACCCTGCCGGCTGTGCATCCCGCCACTATCATGTCACAGAACCTATTGAAGACACGATAATGCGAGTGCTGCAGGCCGTTTGACGATTCAAAAGTGACCTATACCAGCGGCTCCCGCGTCTGGGTGGATGTGCCTCAGGGCACCTTGATCAATGGCAAGGGCTTCTACAAGGATTGTGCGTTGGGCAAGGTAGAGCCTTCCCAGATTGTCAACTCTGTCATCACAGACCTTAGCTGCTTCATCTTTGTGGTTGTCTTGCAAGGTGCTGATGTTCTGTCTTCTACCAGGCTTCCCTCCAGGCAAGTGTGTAATGTGCAGGGTGGCTCCGCTGTCCCTCCCAAATGCAACGTCACGACTTCTGTTGTGCCCGCCGGCAGATCCGCTCTTGTTCCCGAGGCCACACAGGCAAACAAAGGTGCTGTTCCGTTCTATGTTGCTGACCTACAGCGCAAAGCTGCCCATTTGACCAGTTTCTGATGCTTGCCTTCAGGGACCACTTAACATTGACCCTGCATCATGCAAATCAACCCCTGCTCGTAATCTGGGGGCCGGAATACCAAATCAGCGAAGCCCTCCAAGAGCCCAAATAGAAGACAGACTCTTTTGGAACAGGTCAATACCTTTCCTCACGCAGTAGCCGCTTCCTTGAATGCAAATTTTCCTGCAGGATGCAGCCACTACAATCTGACAGTGGAGCCTGGCAAGCGGTACCGCCTGCGCCTCATCAATGGGGGCTCCCTGGCCCTGCAGACCTTCTACGTGGAGGGCCACAACCTCACCATCGTTGCTGCCGACGCGACGCCCACCGACCCCATCCAAGTGTCCTCTGTGGACATCAACTTGGGTCAGAGGTGCGCCTCTCTGTACTGCCTGCTACGAAGTCAGAAAAGTTTACATCACCCATGCAGGGGGCTGTGTTCAATACAGATTGCGCTTGTTGCAAGCAAAGTGAAGCCCTTGAATTGTTTCTGGGTACTTGTTAATTGCTGTTTAGGCAAATAGTGGGAAAGGGGGGCGGGTAGGAAAAAGGAACAGAAGCCCTGCGATGCAGGTATGATGTGATACTGACTGCCAATGCCGAGCCCAGGACCTACTACATGGTCTCCCAACCCCAGTACAGGGATGGCACGCCTGCAGGTGAGTTATGTTTTGTCACGTTCTTGGCAGAAACAGGAATTGCCTGATGCTGCACTTATAGTACGTAGTAAATTTTCGTGCCGTGAGCAAATGGTCCAAAGGAGACGGAGTGTCAAGCCAGTTGCCTCCTTGTGCAGGCTTCGGATTTGTCACCTACAGCAACAGCAATGTGACCCTCCTGCCTCCAACCCCCACCCCATCCAGCAACGCCACGGCTCCCTGGACTCTCCCTCAGATCAAAGCGGTGAGGCAATCCTCCCGTCATGTGCACCTTTCTCCAAAACGAAGCAGTATGGCTGTCAGATTTCGCAGCAAATCAGCATCACACCCTCTGCCACATGCACGACCTGGCTCAGGTGGTATGCGGCAAATTGCCCATGAGCAGAAGCCGATTCACGATATGTTGGCGGGGGCAATTCATCTAATTCTAAGAAGACATGTAGGTACTTGGCATGGATTGCAGATTTCGACCATTTCTGGGCTCTGGCATTGCCCCTCACAATCAAGAGTGATGCAGGTCGTCACAGCTGCCAATCTGGTATCCCCCAACGTGAGCACCGAAGTGGCGTCTGGCCTGGTTACAGGGCCTGTGGGCCAATACAACCTGGCTGTCCCAAGTAATGCCAGCCTCCTGATCTTTCATCCTGCAAGATCTTCAATGGAAAAGTGCAGAACATAGGGATTACCAAAGCTGTGAATGATTGTTTTGATCGAAAAAGCTGTTTGGCTTGATAGGTTCATTTCATGTCACTACATTTGCTGGCAAGATAGAAAAAGCTCTCTGCCCAATCTGGCTGGCAAATAGACATCGGGTATTCATGCTGACCGGTCTTCGGAAGTGGTGCACATAGGATAGTGAAACCCCATCGAAACTTGGTCTTTACCCCCTGCAGGCGAGGTAGACATCAACGTTTCCCTGAACAACACGCAGCCCATCCTGAAGAGCGGCCAGCTGCATTGGGCTCTCAACAACATCGCCACCTACAAAACGCCGGCATGCTCGGCACTGCTCAGTGACCTGTACACCGCCAGGCAGGGCTACCTGGATGGGTTAGAAGTCTACCCTGGCAACGTCTCAGAAGACATCAGCTCTCTGCAGTCAGCTAACTCCAGCATCAGCCCCCAGGCACGCTCACTATCCTTGACGATTGCAATTACTGTCCGCTCGAGTGCGGTTGAGTCATCATGGAGGGAAGGGGTGCGGAATTTCACAATTTTAAGACTGGCACAAGGCCTGACGGAGATTTGTCAGAAACAGTGCCAGCTGCTGAGACCTTATTAATCCCCTCCCTTCCCATCCTTCCCTTCAGTGCGTCAGGGTGGAAAGCAAGCAGGCAAGCAGACAGCCTTCCCGCCATGTCTATGGGGCTCTCAAACAACCTGAAGCATGGATCGGTACATTTGAGCAGCAAAGAAGGATCCTTTGGTGTGCGCAGATCTACAGGTACGGCACCCCTGCCGCCGCCCTCACCACCCCGGTGACAGGCCAGTACGTGGTGGAGCTGCAGCTGGGGGATGTGGTGGAGGTGGTCATCCAGAACAACAAGAACAACGCCTCTAGTGAGCCAAATCTCCCACCTCCTATAGTATGCGGCATATATTGTGCAGCCCTGGTGTGCCTGCAGATTTGATAGACTGAGAAATGTGAGTACCTCCCTGTGTGTGCGACTTCATGTTGAATTTGATGCTTTTAATGCAATCTTTGTGCCCCCCTTGCAAACGAGGGGGTATTTGTGATTTGAAATGTCAATGTGGGTGCTCTGCAGATGGGGACGTCTACCTACAGACAGCATCACCCGCCCTTCTGGCTGGAAGGGCAGGCAGCGAACAACACCCTTTCCACCTCCATGGGCACCATTTCTGGGTGAACAGTCATGCCTACCTCTTTCCCCAAGCACACATCAATCGCAAATCCAAGCCAACTTTTGCTTGCTGATGATGGGGGCTGCCCTGACCACAAGATATCAAGCAAGACTGTTCATGATCAGCATTTGAACCACATACCGTCGCTCCACCCAGTCAGATCAAAAAGTATTTGATTTCCATCGGATGCTTGCCAAACACTTGCAGCACATTCTTGGCCATTGCCTCACCCATGCATGTGAGCAGGTGGTAGGCACGGGCAACGGCACGTTCAATTCCTCTTCCCCCCAGTCGTACAACCTGCAGAACCCCATCTACAGAGACGTCTTCACCCTACCCAAGGATGGCTGGGCTGCCATCAGGTACTGATATCCGCAAACTTTGGCCCACTGTGCCTCTCTGAAACAGAAATTTGTAGGAGATTGCATGGAATATTTGTCATGGACTCCAGAGCGACATGGTTCTCTTGGCCTAGGACGCAGGTCCATATTTGCCTAGAAGTCACTTTTGACGTGGAAGTGACACGAAATGCTGATGAGTCACCCCTGGGTCCCTCAGAGACTGTACTCATCCCCATATTCTTTCATGCAGATTTGTGGCCGACAATCCTGGCGGTGAGATTCTCTCTCAGAGACATCCTTTGCGTTGACCAAGGTAGCCTGACAGGGGAGCCTTCATTGCAGATCTTCATCTCGCCTTGGGAGGCTCTGCATTCTTTCGTTTGCCCTGAATGTCGAATGCATTCAATAATGCACAAATGCTCGTCTTGTGCTGCAGTTTGGCAATTGCATTGCCATATTCCTGTACACCTTTATATGGGACAGGCAAGCACCTCTCCAATTATCCTTATACGTCAGAAGTTGTGTATGTGTAACATGTGATGCTGCTCTTTCTTGGCAAATGCATTTCTGAGCACTCAAATGCACACCTCTCTGATATGTCGACGCCCAACATTTGATCTGCATCAACAGGAGATACTGTTCACCGAGGCAATTGATGGCATCTCAGAGCCTCCCCCCGACCTGCCTGTCTGCCCATCAGAATGCACAGCGCAATTTGCAGGTGATTCTCTACCAATGCCATGCAAATCCACCTCAGCGTCTGTGCTTTGTTACTTCTCCAGTAATGATTGTTGGCTAATTGCTTTCTACGTGTGTGCTACAGGATGGGCCACGGACTACGTTGCTGCCAAATTTGGGTCCTCCGGCTTCGTGTGATCAGCGAGGTAGCATAAAGGCCCTATTCCAAGTAGAGGGAATTATGCAGCAAATGATTCGTGGCCTGCAGAGCAGACCCAGCCTGATGTGACCCCTTTTTTGTACTCAGAGAGCCACCAAACGAAACCACGCCTACAGAATCCCTTTTCAGGAGCGGAGACAGCGCAAAACCGAAGACGAAATGCGTGAGCGCTGTTGACTGGGTGTCTGGCCACATGAAGTTGGAGTTGCAACCAAATGAAATTATCCATTTTCTTTTCACATTCACATAGGCCTGGCTGGCGTCAGCATCGATTGCTTTCAGATTTTGTCTTGCGCCATGCTTTGAGAATTGTTTTGTCTGGACAAAATTGAACTGTCATGAGACAAATTCGATGGAGATTCGGATTCTCCCTTTGTGGCGATAGCTTCTCTCATTCGAAGGTCTTCTGACCTGCCTTCTGCAGTAGAAAAGACTCTCTGTCCCTTGAGGCATGCCTGAGACGGCTTCTGTGTTCATTTGTCTGGCCACTTTGTATAGTCAGGGTTGATCAATGAATGTGTGAGGCACATAAGCAACAATTGCCGGTACAGATGGGTTTAAATTTGAAGCCCTTTGCTGGCAAATGGATTTCAGCTCGTGCAATTGAAGTGGCAATGAAGGTGCCATGTTACCTGTTTAGGACTGAGTCACAAGAACCCTGTGGATTGGCCCCGGAGCCATGCAAGAGTAGGGCCGCATGCAATTGTCATTGTGTGATGAAATGAAGCCACTCCTTAGATGCAAGCAAGAGCATGTTGTAATCTTCGGTGGTTCTGGTCAGAGCTCAGGCAGATGGATTTATGGCTCACGTATGCTACACTTATTAAGCTCCAGCGCAAGCACATGTCCTACCCTCCACAATGTGGCTCAAAAAGCAATAGGCGTTCAACACCAAATTCGAACAGGCATATGCTTGCTCATCCATCTCCTGCATGGCTATTCCTTCGCTCTCAAGGAGAGCAGTCATCCCCAGAGCAGCAGCAATATATTCAAACAACTCTTAGCCAGGCATCCACAGCTAATTCAGCATGCAGTGGAGTCGGCGAAAACTTGGGCCTATTTCCGTCGCTTCTTCTTGCTGCCTTCATCGTCCCCAACGGTCAGATCCCCAAAGTCACCCCCCAGATCGTCGCCACTCGCGGCTACCCTTTTTGCACCCACCACTTTTGTAGCAGCGCGCTCTGAGGCGTCGCTGCCTTTTTCAGGCTTGGCGGGGCTTGGAAGGCTGACGTCCACGCCCAAAGCAGACCCCACGCTCTTCACCAGCTTCGGTCCAACCTGGCAAAAGCAGTTCCAGTTCAAAGATCAACTCCCATGCAGACTTTCCTCTCAGCAAGTGAATGTAGCATACTGATGCATTGTACTCTGGCATGGAGGATTTCCCTGGGCAAGCATGCGGTCTTCCCACTGACAAACCAGACTCCTTGCCCTTGATCTCAGTGCCTTGAAAACAATCCCTCCGCATTCTTACAGACAAGTTCTATTCAGCTGCCTCTCCAATCAGACTGACTTGGTTAGAGAGATTGAGAAGTCACCGGGATTGTCTGCCTCTCAGCCACCTCTCCAGCCTTCTTGCTGACAGCCAGCACGCACTCCCTGCGCTGGGCGTCCCTGGGACCGCACTCGATGCGCACCATCACCCCCTGCCCCTCCCTGCACAATTCTCCAGCGTGTCACCTCAATACCTGTGCAGAGCTTTGTCTGGTGACCCTCAAAATCTGGTCACTCCCGGTGTCAATGCCAAACCCGTTACCCCTCAAAACACGTCCCTGGCTTGGCTGTTTTGACAGCGCCAGACAGCTCTTCTAGGTTTCGGAAGCATCCTTGGCGCCAATGCAAACGGCACATGCCCGTTGCAGCCCCCTAGCCATCTTAGCAGAAGCCTTCCATAGAGGCAGATGGAGCCACCACAAAGGAATTTAACTGTCATTGGTCGTCCAATGCTCTCTCTCGCAGGCTCACCAGTAGGCAAACTTCTGGCCAGGGGACATCGCATTGGTCGTGTCTGCACCCGTCGTCAGCCCTGCCGCTTCCAGCAGCTTCACGACTGCCTCAGCGGCGCGAATGACCTGTGCCTTCTCCTCTGGCTTCCTGTTCCAGAAGATCGGCACCACAATCACCTGCATGTGTACCCAACACCTGACTGCTGCATGGCGCTGTGACTTGCCAAGCCGGTTGCCGAAGGCAAGGTGGGAAAGAGTGCCAAGAGTGTAGCAGCAGAACTTCCTTGCACCAGATTCAGAGGCATCAGTACACAGGATGGATTGCGGAGGTGTGGAGGGCCTTCCAAATAAGGCCATCCTGAAGGACATGGCAGAGCCTCTGCCTCACCCCTGAATGCCTGGAGATTGTTCGAATGCCTATCAGTGCAGGCTTTGCAGCATAGCACTCGCAATGTGAAGGCACTGGATCCCCCTGAAGAAAAACGCAAACCCAGCACCAGATCCCGCGGAAGGCCTCTCAAACAATTTTGGGTTCACCTGGACTGAGCGAAGTTACCTGCACCCCTCCTCCGCGGCCTGGGCGAGGTCAAAAGAAAGGTGCAATTGGCCCCCAATATCCTTCACTCAGGCACTAAACCCCGCTGACTCACTCAAAAGATCCGCTGACCTGACCTGAAGTTGGTGTTCTGAGGGCCGATGTTTTTGTGATTCGTGGTCGGCTTTTGGTGCAGAGGAGAAGCAGACCTGGATAGCCTGACAGCTTTTTAGTGCCGCAAATTATGGAGCAGAATACATGGTGTAGGTGCTGTTGGGAGGGGGGGGGGGGGGGCATTTGGATCATACCTGGACTGGGTGGTCGGGCCTGCTGCCCTCCTCGTCGGCCTGCTGTGCCGCCCCCTGCAGCCGGCTGGCCGAGTACAGCTTCCCTGGTTTGGGGCCCGTCGGCTCCACCTTGGCCTTCTTCTGGGGCGGCCGCTTGTACGCCTTGCCGTCCACCCGCATCTGCAACGCCCGCGCCTGCACCCCACCCCTTCGTCTTTGAACCCCACCATTCTGCACCCCAAGCCCTGCATTGCAAGGATGCAAATGGCCAAGGCATGGAATTTGTGGTAGTCAGAGCATGAGCTATCTCTGGTCTGGTGACAGCCTTTCTGTGACGCTTCTCGCCCTCTGGTAGTACAGAAAATGTCCCAGGGAGCAATCTCTTGGGGTGGATGGGACCCAAATGAGGACAGAAAGGGTGTGGCAGGGACCGAAGGGGGCTGCATGGGTGGCTGGTGGCCTCACCCTGAGCTCCCGCTGCCGCTGGCGCCTGGCTCGCTCCTCAGGCGTCAGGCCCTCCTCTTCGCCCACCTTCTTGCCCCGCCTGCCACACCCAGTGCATGTTCAACAAAGATTAAAATAGTTTTACAGTGCAAGAGCAGCGGCTGTCTGGATGGTGAAGCGAAAGCTGTAAGGCCGTTGGCGAGGGCATCTTCAGTTTAAATACACCATCTCTCTGGTTTTTAGTATGGACAATGCATCACATCCAATAATTGACATGCCCCCCTACACGACAGGGAAGACATCTCACTGTGGAGGATAAAAGGATGGCACACCTTCTCCGCTTCTTCCCTTGCTTCCCTTCCTGGGGACCTTCAGCCGCCTCTGTTTGCTGGGTCTTTGGCTTCTTGGTAGCCCCATCCTGGTGCCCATTTTCCTTCAAGTCTGTAACGGCGCCACCGGCTTGGGGTTTGGTGTCCCTATCCTGCTTTGGGGCAGACTCTCCTCCTTCAACCGCTCCTGCAGCCTTTCTCTTCTTTTTCTTGGGCTCCTTGCCGGCAGCAGGAGGGACGGCTTCCTCAGGCTGCACCTCCTTCTTCCTTCTCTTCCTGGTGGCCTCTGGGGCGGTGTTGGGAGCCTCCACATCGTCCACAGACTTCCTCTTGCTCTTTTTCTTGGGTTCAGTGGCGAGTGCAGTGTCCTTGTTCTTCTTCAACTTTTGTTTTTTCCCAGGGAAGGCCTCTGCAGCATCGGCCATTGTTCAGAGCGATCCAGATCACCGCTTGTTGTCCAAAAAGTCTCTCTATAGTATTCGAAACTTTGGCCGTGTTGGTTGCATGGAATTGCACAGGGTGTCAATTACGCTCATGAAATGAGCTGATTTGCATTTGCTGGCTGCATTGTGGTCGTTTGTCTCTCTGCATCCTCCTACAACGCCCCAGGCAGCACGCATCTAGCTCGCGCGCCCAGCTTCAGGTCATAACCATGTATGTCCTGAAGAGAGATGGGAGGCAGGAGCCTGTGCACTTCGATAAAATCACTGCTCGCATCACCAAGCTGTCCTACGGGCTCAATCCCGACTTCTGTGACCCGGTGCGAGCTCTCACTCTGCTGCAAATATCGAGCATACCGCCATCAACAGTAACAAAGTTCAAAATTATTGCCATTGTTTTTGGTATTCAGACACTGTGAGAACGTCAGACTACTCGGCTTCATCTCGTGCAGCCGAGCCGACATTGCAATGCTATGCCATGAAGCTTTTCGATATCCCAGGATGCAACCCACCAAGCTTGCTCTGAGACCTTAGTCGCCTTGCTGTTCATGCTACGGTGTGCTTGAGTGTCAAGACGGCCACATGCAGGTCCGAGTTGCCCAAAAAGTCACGACGGGGGTCTACAAGGGAGTGACGACGAGTGAACTGGATGAACTAGCCGCTGAGACAGCTGCGTCCATGACAGCGACGCATCCAGATTATGCAGTCGTGAGTCTTTGCAAGAGCCATCAGCAAGCAATCTGGAGGTGGTGAAAGTTTGGGCGCCAAGTTGCAGTCAGTTTAGCAACAGCTGGGAATCATGGAACGTGATATTGCTATGCAGCAATTTGGAAGAACTCACTTGATGGTAGCATGCAATTCGATCTGCTGCTGATTTGCCAGTGTTTTGGGTTTGAGGGACACTGAAATGGCCTAGCTACGTAAGCATTAACAAAGGCTTTCCTTGCAGTTGGCAGCAAGGATTGCGGTGTCCAATCTGCACAAGAACACGCTCAAGTCCTTCTCAGAGACGTAAGACCTCCTCCACATATGTCGGCATTTCCAGTCATGCCACTCATGGAATGGCTGTTCTCTGGCGGAATGCATGATCAAAACTAACCAGCCAAGAGGGATCTGATTCCTGCCAAACATTTCCCCTATCGATTCAGCATCAGGGCTCTCGATCCTGCAGGATCAAGGTGATGCGCAACCACATCAACCCCAAGAACAGCCAGCCCTCGCCGCTGGTGGCAGAGGACGTCTTTGATGTCATCATGCAGGTACTCCTCCCAGCATGCCTTCCAAATTGGGTCTGGCCTTAAAGGGGAGTCGGAGGCAATCGTACACAGACTGCAAGAGACCAATGCATCACTGCAGCCTGCGTGATGATGGTTGGGGCTGAATGACCCTTTCCATGTGCAGAACGCTGACAGGCTGGACAGTGAGATCATCTATGACAGGGACTTTGACTACGACTACTTTGGATTCAAGGTGAGAAGCAGCTGCAACAGTCAAAAGTCCAATCTGTAAGGGCACATGACCTCCTTTCCTAGCAAAGTCATGCTATGTTTGCATAAGCCTGGACTCTTTGATTTGGGGCAAGCGCGTGAGCCTGATCAGTGAGCCAGTGTCGTGGCGTGTAGACCCTGGAGAGGTCTTATCTGCTGAGGATCAATGGGGTGGTGGTGGAGCGGCCGCAGCACATGCTCATGCGCGTCTCCCTTGGCATCCACAAGCAGGTGCCCCCTTACCCAACCTTCCAGGATCATGGCATAGAGCCTCAGGAACCTCCAAAACGAACTGTGACTTGATGCGCGATCCAAGTATGCAGGGCATCCAGGCCTAGTATCCTTTGGCAATTTGCTTTTCCCCTTGCCAGAACCAGCAAAGACGCCACAGTGGCATTCACGCCATTATGTAGAGTTTGCTATGGTAGTGCACCACTTGTACAGCAACCAGGTCAGGATTTGGGGTTTGTGCATCTGCAGATGGCAATTCTGAGTCTGTGCTGCAGGACATAGAGGCAGCGGTGCAGACCTACCTGCACCTGAGTGAGCGCTGGTTCACCCACGCCTCCCCCACCCTGTTCAACGCCGGCACCCCCCGTCCCCAGCTGAGCAGCTGTTTCCTCATCGCCATGAAGGTGCACTCTTCTCTGGAGATTTGTGGGCAACATTTTTGATAGCCTGTATTTCACAGCTGGGCCCAGAGGTGTCAAGTGGCCAGTCACCATCGAGAGGAGCATTGTTCTATTTTTATATGCTAGTTTTGATCTCCAACCTCATGTAGCATTGCACCGGCTTTCTTATGGGTGACATGGACCAGGAGAGGCAATATGGGGGCGAGTGGTGGTTTAAGGGCTGACTGGTGAAGGTGCAAGCAGAAAACATGTTTCAGCGTGTGTTTTCTGCCCAGCAACATTTATGGCATGTTCTGTACAGTCTCTCGATGTGAACATCCAGAGGATGGGGCATCTGTTCCTACATGATGTGAACCCTGGCTGCCTTGCAGAACGACAGTATCGAGGGCATCTACGACACCCTGAAGGAGTGTGCCGCCATCTCCAAGAGTGCCGGCGGCATCGGACTGCACATCCACAACATCCGTGCCGTGGGCAGCTACATCCGGGGCACCAACGGCACCTCCAACGGCATCGTCCCCATGCTCAGGGTGTTCAACGACACAGCCAGGTAGGCATCCCAAACCTTGCCCAGCACATCCAAGGTGGGGGCATGTTGTCTTGGCATGAGGTGAACAAGGAGAGGCACATCTTCTCCTGCTTGTGCTCCAATTACAGACCCGCTGTTTCTCTACAGCTGTTTTGGATGGACTACTGTCATGATGGTGGGGAGCAGATGACTGAGAGGGATATCGGTGCAGGTATGTGGACCAGGGGGGTGGCAAGCGCAAGGGAGCGTTTGCCATCTACCTGGAGCCATGGCATGCCGACATCTTCGACTGGCTGGACCTGAGGAAGAATCACGGCAAGGAGGAGGTGTGTCCTGCTCCTCTCTTAGGCCTTAGGGGCGAATTGTTGCTTCTCCATATTGGCTGACATCCTGTGCCACATTTTCTGCCCAAATTGACTGGACTGCAATCAGGTCTGCATAACTAGCTGGTAAGAGTTTTGGCGTTGGTGACTCCTTTGCGTTGTGTAATTGATGTCATTCTAAAACCTTTCACTTTATCACTTCAACAGTTCCATCACTGTTGAATCCCACCACCAAGCATGTATTGGCCTGCCACCTGTGGGCGCATTCTTTTTCAATAGCAAGTGTAGACAAAAGCCTTCCTGTATGTTTGCAGAGTCGGGCGAGGGACCTGTTCTATGGGCTGTGGGTGAACGACCTGTTCATGAAGCGGGTAGAGGCCAACGAGGACTGGAGCCTGTTCTGCCCCAGCGAGGCCCCTGGGCTGGCCGACCTGTGGGGCAGCGAGTTCGCGGCACTGTACCACCAGTACGAGAGGGAGGGTAGGGCGAAGAAGATCATCAAGGCCCAGCAGCTCTGGTTCGCCATTCTGGAGGCCCAGGTGACACTCTCCCCCTTTGCTTTGCTCCTGATGCAAGGCAAGCTACAAATCAGAGAGAAATTCGCATTCTGCATCAAGGCATGTGGCTTGCACAGCTAAACTAAGCATCACCGACCAGGGAGCGATTGAAATTTACCCCTGTTTCAATCCCTGTCATATGTTTAGCAATGATGAGCTTTTTCTTCAATCCCATGAAAACTTCACCAGGAAGCAGATCTGAATCCGGGCAACCTCTTTTCATGGTGACATTGGGCAACACAGAGAATTTGGCAGAGACCAAGTCCAGTCATTTCCAAACATGAAAGGTGAATATTTTTGGGCATGACTATGAATTGCGCCATGCAAAAACAGCAGAAAATGCAAAAAGTCTCATTTTCAACCATTACATCACACCCCCTCCTCCTTCTGCTCTTGCATCGTCAGACCTGACGCACAGCAAATCCTAGAGCCTCATCGGCATTTATTTCCTTGTCATCTATGCTTAATTCCAAATAGCACACAGCTGAATTGGCACAGAAAGAGGTGGTATTAGCATTCAGTCAAGAAGAGAAAGGCTACCTGCACAGCCTCTCTAAGATTTGCAGGTACATTCCTTCCACCAGCAAGCCTCCCTGCTTTGGCACAGGTGGAGACCGGCAACCCGTACATGCTGTACAAGGACACATGCAACCGCAAGTCCAACCAGCAGAACCTGGGCACCATCAAGTGCAGCAACCTGTGCACGGAGATCATGGAGTACACCTCGCCCGAGGAGACGGCGGTCTGCAACCTGGCCTCCCTGGCCCTGCCGCGCTTCGTGCGCACCTCCGCCTCCTCGGAGGCCCGCCGCACCAAGCTGGTTGGCAGCCTCAACTGCCACAGCAGGTGCCTTGCTTTCTCCATCAGCAATTTACCTTCTTGTACGTATGATGCATACCTTGATGTAAGATAGCCAGGGATTGCCATGGTGACTTTGAGGGTGGGAGGGTGGTTGCAGTCAATGTCCACATGAGGGATGTGCAGTCTGAGAATTGCTGCAGGCGAGCTCATCATAACAGTGAGCTTGTTTATGGCTTAGATCGAGCCTCTGTTGTACTCTCCTCCGTATGGGCGATTAACTCAATCTAGTGACTGGAGCTGCGAGGTCACTCCTCTACAAATCAAAAATGAGCAACAGCAAGGGCAGCAAAGGGTGCTTGTTGTGAAAGGTTGCTGTGGGTTGCCCATTGGCAGACAATCTGTGAGAAGGAGCTGATTCATGCACTCCTTTTTGCTCTTTGCTGCCCCTTCACCAAGTCAGATGCGCTCAGGGGATTGCGATGTATGGTGGCCACGAGCATACCAGGGGAGCAAACAGCACTCCATTGCACAGCACATAGATTCTACGACATTGGATAATCTCGTTCTCGAATTCAAATCATTTCTCTTTCTCTACGTGCAGGTACTTTGACTTTGAGAAGCTGGCTGAGGTGACGCGGCTGGCCACCAGGAACCTGAACAAGATCATAGACGTCAACCACTACCCCGTGGAGACGGCAGAGCGCTCCAACAAGAAGCACAGGCCCATCGGGCTGGGCGTGCAGGTGTGATTGCAAGTTATTGTATCTTCACCATCCCATACACCGATGGGCAAAAATTGGCTCAAGAATCCTCTTGAACCTCATGAATGGTCCAGAAGGGGAGGTGTGAGGGGTGGGGGAGCAAGGAGGCTTGAGGGCCAGCAACGAGACCCTCTCGGTGACTCTGCATAGAGCTTAAAGATTTACAGGCTTCATTGTCCGAAAGTCATCATAGGTGTTCTGCCTGTGTACGCCACATTTCACTCAATCACGTGATTGGCCCGTTCCGGTAGCATGACATGAGGTCTCCACACCTGCAAAATTCACATGCAGCCCATCTCCAAGCATGGAACCCATCAGAACATTTGGCAAGAAATATGTTACAGTCTCTCTTACTGGGAGGGGGAGAGGTATGTGAAGGAATAGCTGATGGCCAGCTTGTCCTGTAGGGGCTAGCGGACACCTTCATCCTGCTGGGCATGGCCTTTGACAGCGACGAGGCCACCCAGCTCAACAAGGAGATCTTCGAGTGCGTCTACTATGCCGCCCTCGACCAGTCCAACCTGCTGGCCCAGGAATTCGGTGAGGATATGTCCCCTCTTACTTTCAGGCACTTAATTGCCAGAGAGGATATCTGTCAAGTCTCATATGCTCTGCAAGAGCGATGAGGAAAAGGAGGAGGAGGCCACGGGGAAAAGCTAGAAATTGCTAGCAAAAGGAACGGACTCTGGGCAGCTTACGGGAGCAACAGGAGTCTGAAGAAACTCTTGTCGGAGCATCAGAACAGTTGACACGTCTTTGGACATCCCTGCAGGAGAGCCGTGTCACCGGGTCTCTGACCTGCCTGTTGGTTGGGGGGGGAAGTTCAGTGCTGTAATGCAGCGAGGCTGAAGCATGTCTTTCCACTGTTTGCAGGTCCATACCAGTCGTACGAGGGCAGCCCGGTCAGCAAGGGCATCCTGCAGCACGACATGTGGGACGTCAAGGCGCCCAGCAGCCGGTGGGACTGGGACGGCCTGAGGGCCAGGATCGCGCAGTACGGCGTGCGCAACTCCCTGCTGCTGGCCCCCATGCCCACCGCCTCCACGTCCCAGGTCCGCACACAGCCACCAATCAGCTCCGCTGTTGCGATTCTGTTCTATGCTTCTCAGGAATCGTGCAACCTTCCCATTGTGGGGGTCCCCAGGCATGAAGGGACACAGCAGGCTCCAGCAAAGGAGCAGGGGCCTGCTGACCCTTCACCCATCTCTATTCGGCAATGTCATCTGCATGCACTGCAAACAAACCATAGGGTGCAGCATAATCTCGCAGTCCATTTTATCAAGTAAAGGATGCAGGAGACTTTCACTTGTTTGTTTGTGATTGCATGAAGATTTAAGCCTTGCTGGAGCTGCACTGGACATTTCATGGGTCTTGTGGTTTTCTCTGGAATTTTTGGGGAGAACCGTACTCTGTAAGCAACTATCGAACCTTCCCCAGTGATCAGCTTGATTGAACTCTTTGTTGTTCCAGATCCTGGGCAACAACGAGTGCTTCGAGCCTTATACCAGCAACATCTATGTGAGGCGCGTGCTGAGTGGGGAGTTCACGGTGGTCAACCAGCACCTGCTGATGGACCTCACCAGCCTGGGGCTGTGGAGCTCAGACCTCAAGAACGAGCTGGTGGCAGCCAACGGCTCCGTGCAGGTGAAAACCAGCACCATCCTCTTCCTTTCCTGACCATGCCGACGTTTTGACCTTACTTTTGGTGTGGTGGAGCTGGTCAACCCCCGCTTCCCGTGTGTCCACGCACTTGGCGTCACAAGTCTAGTGTGGATAGCTTTAGCACTCTTGATTGAGTTTCAGTGACCATGTCTCCTTTCCAAGGACAATAGTGATGGGCTTGGGAACCCTGAGAGGAAAGCTGTCCCTTGGAAGTGAGGTGGACATATTTCTAGGGCACAAGGCAGGAGAACAGGCAATTCTAGGTAGTTTTCATGCAAGGATCCTTCAGAAATCCTTTGGAAGGTCTCGCACAAGAACTCAATGAATAAAGCGGCTGTGTAGGGCTGGACCTGGTAAATGCGTCTCCTCAGGCAGTTGACAACATGGCTAAGTAGGCTTGTGAATTTTGGAAGTTGAGCCTGTGGGCTGTGTGTGGCAGGATCTGGACATTCCTGACGAGCTCAAGGCGCTGTACAAGACGGTGTGGGAGATCAAGCAGCGCAAGCTGGTGGACATGGCGGCCGACCGTGGCGCCTTCATCGACCAATCCCAGAGCTTCAACGTGCACATGTCAGACCCCAACTTTGGGAAGCTCACCTCGCTGCACTTCCACGCCTGGAAGGTGACAATCATCCCCAAGTCTCCATGCCTCTGAAAGTCAATTGCTGTCCCTGCCAGAGTCGGCTCAATCGCAGCAGATGTTAGGTAGGGAGATGCATTTTGGGGATGGCACTGGCATTGAGTGCGAGTTCAGCTCCCTAGCACATCCAACATTGCCTTACAATTCTCCCATTACTTCACCGGAGACAGATTAAACAACTGTGACGATTCATTTTTCTTCTTTACACGTTTGAGCAGGAACTCAAAGGATGGAAATTGTGCAAGGGCGGTGAATCTGTTCTGCAGACATTTGAACTCTGAAAGTGCGTGCTGTGTCACAGGCTGGCCTAAAGACGGGGATGTACTATCTGAGGACGCGCGCGGCAGCGGACGCCATCAAGTTCACGGTGGACCAGCAGGCCCTGGCCAAGAACAAGGCAGCGCGCGCCGCCAAGATCTCCATCCCCCTCTCCGCCCTCCCCGCAGCCCTCAAGGTGTGCGATTCAGATCAGCTTGATTGGTCAGCCTACAGATTCTATATAATTGACCTACCGAAATCAGCAGACTGGGGCATGCGCATTTCTGTCTAACAGGTTGGAGAGAGTCGATTCTGTTTACCCCAGTCGATGCCGCAATTTTGCACGAGTGCCCGAAGTGGATTAGAAGTAGGCAGCAAGTCACAGATCCACAGCAGCAGCAGTGTGGTAGGGGAGCAATTGACTGGCAGGGCTGAAATGACCCAAAGTCCGGGAGGGGGGGGGGTAAAATTAGCCAGCACTTGACGGATGGAGGGCCTGGGTGCAGGAGAACAACATGCTGGTCCTGGAGTCCCCCGGACCCCCCCTGGCCGCCAAGACGGTCTCCAAGACCCCCGTGGTGGTCGACGACGCCGAGGCGGAGGCCAGGCTGGCGGCCATGGTGTGCTCCCTAGAGAACAAGGACGAGTGCCTCATGTGCGGCTCGTAGGGGGGTTCTGAATGCGAGGACCCCTGGTCCGCCTCAGGGCACTCCTTGCAACAGGGGATTGCTGACTCTACAATAGGGGACCCGTGCTTTTCGTTCACTGAAAAGAATGCTTCAGCCGTGTCTGTTCTGCTCTCTTTTTGCGCAAAACCTTGTGCATGTGCCTCTCTGGAACTGCTGCTGTGCTTTGCTGACCAAGGAAACGAACCGATTGAACTGAGTCGAGGAATGCAGTACAGAACTTGGATGAAGGAATTGAAACGAGCAAAGCAGGGACACCCTGAATCATTTCTCGAATGTAGCAAGGCTGCATGGTGTATGCTTGCAAATTGCAGGCTCTGTAGGAACACGTGATCTTGTAGGCTGCCCCTGTGACACTGTAAATGTCAAAGACTGGGGAAGCTTGCTTATGCTGAAGGAACCCTGCTCCTTATGGATGTAATGTGATTTCCGCTGCCGTTTGCTGATAACCACCTTGAAACGCCCCCCTTCCAGGACTCCGGGCGTTTCTATTTTGAGCGTTACACGTTACTGGCAGGTTTGTGACAGGTACGAGTTAGAATCATCTGTCGATGCATCCCCTCCACCTTTGCAAAGCAGCACTTCTCCAGAACAATCAAGTCTCTCGACGACAAAAGCCTGGAACTCTAAACTGCACCAAAACAATCAATCCAGTTGGTGAGCATCGCACTTTCCCAGTGACACTCCGATGAAAGCTTCTCCAGCCGTCAAGCTCCTTGAATTGGCGCAGTGGCAACAAAGCACAAGCTTCCCTTTGTAGACTGAATCACTCTATCCTTGATTTGCAAGTTAGGTGGTCACATCGACAGGGATGTGATCGAGATCGTTGGGTGGTAGTTTGCGAATGATGATGATGGTGCTCGATCACTGAATGCTGAATATGCATATCATGCATGGACAATACAAGTATATCGGACCTGAGCTTGTATTGAAGTCAGACCCTACTTTTTCCATGTGGACCTCGAGGTGCAGACATAACACGGGGAAGATGAAGTGCCTTGTAGCCACCTGTGTTACAGAAGGGCTGACAAATGTTCTGATGCAGGCTCGTACACAGCAGCTTCATCAAGCAAAGATGATCAAAGCTTTGTCTGTGGCAGCAGCTTGTGTGGCACTGCTGATCTGCGCAAGCCCAGCATTTGCATCAAGGGACCTGCTCCAATCAAGTGGGATTTCCATTGGCCATCTCCCCATCCTATGCCATGCTGCCCAGTGGTGCAAGGAGTCAACATCACTGCAGGTCTTGACGCTCAATGCTCTACAGGGTATCTTCAGAAGATGCCAGTTGACAAAGGAATTCTCATCAGACATGAGCAGTGGCAAGCTGATCTGCTTTGAAACAGCGAGCAGCCAGCCACAGGACATCAGTGTGTCATTGCTCCTCAGGTTGCTTGAACAAGGCTTCCTCGGCAGTGAGTGGCCCCTGCCAATCCTTCGTGCAACAGCTCCCCATGCTGCCAAGTGGGGCCACTGATGCCGAATTGCAGGCTGCCTTGTCCAAGACTTCCCCCCCACCTGATGGGTAAACCCCTCTCTGAGTGAAGATGCATGTACAGACCTGCATTCGGCTGTTGTTGCTATCCTGAGTGATGGCTGCCACCCAGAATGTGAGTGAACGATGCAAAGCTCTGTCATCCTGCAGATAACGCCATCAAATAATCTGTTGTTCTTCAATCTGACGAACAGGTTGCTGCAGATGCTGTGCCACGGCTGCCGATTTGGTGAACAGCGGATGCCAGTGTGATGCCCAAGTCCAGCAATTTGCAGCGCTTTACAACCTGACTCCAGCACAGCTGGTCACATGTAAGGCCTCTCCTCCCATCCTTGTCGAGAATCAACAGAGGCGGATCTGAGACATCAAAGGCTGCCGCTCTTTTCCCTCCTGATCCCTCACCGTAATTTCGAAAGGATCTCCATAACAGGTATCCTGGCCTGTGCAGTTGCGCGTGCTGCAAAGATGGAATGTGGAGGGAAAATTCCGGCCAGTGTCGACCCACTTTGCCCCTCAGTCCCAGCAGGATGAGACAGGGCAAGGGCAGTATCTAAAGTGCACACCGCTCTGATTTGCCTGTTTTGCTTATGGAGGTGCTAGATAGGTAGCGTTAGCAGGAATCAGTACTTTTCTGAACTCATTTGGAACAGAGATGGGAACAACCTTTGAGAAGAGACGACCTGATGAACAACTTCCTGATCATTGGCGTTGAATGACCAACAGCTGAACTGCATTGATTGTTTACAAAATCTGCTTATGGATTGAACAGTCCTAATCTGGAGGAGAGTAGGGCAGCAATTGGTCAGTAGGATGGGATAGTTCAGCTTCAATGTCAAAATGCTACATCTTTACTGGCTTAGCAAGCTGTGTATGTGTGGATAGGGAAATACCACCAGAAACTGTGTGGAATAGAATGAGCTGGGCTGTAGAGCAAATCGTTTGAATGCTGAACAATGTTGGTAAGCACAGCCATTGCAGGTAGATGTTGCTTCTTCCAGTGCTATAAGACTCTATAACATCCAGAAATCGGCATGCCATGCATTGAAGGTGCACCCATTGAACTACGGGTGTGTCAGGCATCTATAAGTCTGTTCCCCAAATATTCGAACGGCTGCTAGACTGCTGACAAATTCAACAAGCAAAACAGCCAAGCAAGCTGACAAGTCAGTTCAAGAAGCATCATGGCATCATATGCCCTGCTGAGCCACAACTCAGGGCAGCATTTGCTAGGGTTTGGGCATAGAAAAATAGGGCCTTGCTCATAGAGACTATCGCATGCCTGAGATAGCCCGTTCAAGCCCATGCTTGAATATGGCATCCACAATAGCAATGCTTTCCTGGATGGCAACGTCAATCTCCTGTCGCTCTTTGCTAGAGAAATCCTGCACAACAATCGTCCCTGTTGCACCAGAGAGACTATGTCTCTTTCCATCTTGAGCTGCGATGGCTGGGAGCACACATCGTGCCTCACTTCCAAGGGCTCATTGTCTCCTCTACTATCCTTGAAGCTGAATGCAAGCCCTTTCAGCTGCAAAAAGGAATTTGAGCTTCTGAAGTTTCAGCAATTGGGTTAATCACCTGGAGGACATGGTCTATGACTGTCCTGCTGCCCGGAGGTCGGCCAACACCTGCAGCAGATTTTGCACCTCAGACCCCGGCACTCTCAGCAGAACATTCTGGAGCTCAGATCTTGCTGCACCATCCTCCGATGTGTGACCCACCTTCCTCTACAGTGGTCAAATGCAAAACATCCAGAGACTTAACCCGGTCTGCATTTGAAAAATGGTCCGTCCCCTAGCAAAAATGAGTTAGCTCTGCAATAAAACAGGCAGAGAAGGCTGCACCTATCTTGATCCTGGGGAAGTTGCCTGGCAGGTGCTGACCCAGGCTCCTGATGCCGTTGTGGCCCCCGTGTCCGCCTTTTGCTCTTAATCTCACCTTGGCTGTGGGTGTGTCCAAGTCATCGTAGATGACCAGGATCCGTTCAGTTGGTACCTGCATGCGTGGCAACGCATGAATTGAGATGGCAGTGCAGCTTGGGTCCATTCGCTGCAAATCTCACTGCTACCTCTTTGCACTCCGCAGACTGCACACAATATTCCTCGCCTCGTGCCATTTGGCCCTGGTTTGGCTGCCGTCTCCGTGTGATTGTGACACCTTCGGAAGCGTGTTTCGGAGGATATCCATGGACCCAATTGCCCGTATAGGGAGGCCTCGGCAGCTGAAAAGTCCACTGTCTACAATCTTCAAAGCACGGAGCAGCTGAAAATGCGAAAAGATTGGTAGAACTAACCTTGTAGAATTTGGCCAGCTTGCCTATGGACTCCCCACAGAGGTTCATGTAGGTCAGCGGCTTGGCCAGCAGGACCCTCTGCCCCGCCACGCTACACCTGGCCACCGCAGACTTGAGCTGCACCTTCTCGACCCGCACCCCTTCCCTCCGAGCCAAGGCATCTATCGTCATGAACCCCACCTGCAAACTGTCCTTCTCAGTGGCTTCATTTGTGTTCATGGAGGCAATCAAAGTCAACATTTGAGATATCAGCTCCCCGGTTTTTTGCACCTTAACAGAACTGCAATGCGATGGTCCATGTCTGCAAGCTTCACAGATGTTCTCTGTAAACTATGGCATGCCAGCCGTCGAGAATAATGGACTGCTCCACGGGATCACGATGATACAGGCAAACACACTTCAGGGAAACTCAATTTGTAATTGGTGGCTTTACATCATCAGCCCAAGGGCATCTCCAATGAGGAAGATATATTGGGTGGAGAGACTTGCATTGTGCCGGTTGCCTTCATACTCTCTGCCAGGGTTGCCCAGGCCAACAAGGATCCAGATGGACCCCCCACTGCCTGCGCTCTCAGTCGACTGACTCCTGTCCTGCGCCCTCAGAACGCTGCTGGAGGCATGGTTGCGTTGATTCTGTGATGATAAGATCTGGCCCATCTGCGGGCGGCTGCACAGGTCCTTCCTCCAGGGCCGACTCCCCCAAACCTTTGATGAACCCCAAGTCTGTGTCCTATGTGACAAATAAAGCGCTCAAGGGCTATTATAGCTCAACATCTATGTCGAGGTCATCAGTGCTGGCTGCATGGCGCACTAACAGGGACCAGAAAAGCATTTGCTGCATTCTTTCTCCAAGAAGTTACCATCAGAATTTGAAAGGCTGGCGATGATATCATTCATCACCTGATCCTCGATGTTTGTGACACTCTCGCAAACTGTCTTAGAACGGGCAAGCGAGAGAGGGATTTAGCGACGACCTTGCGAGAGGCTTGAGGCCGCAGCGCAACGGTGATCATGCACTCAGTGCTGAAAATTCCCGCTGGGCTCATGCATGTTCACACAGATGTGCTGCCGTCTCTTGTTCCAGGACGTTAGTAACGGCCTGGTGACATTCATGGCGGTTTTCCTGACAGCTGTGGCCAAGGAGGGAGAAAAAGCAGAGCTGGTGGACGTAGAAGGTGGGTGCTGCCCTTCCCCTGGGGGCATGAAATTGGGATTGTATGTACCAATTGTCGTGGATGAATAGGGCAGGAAAGTGGATCTAGATATCATAGAGGCTGGGAGATGGTTACGGGGGCAAGCGGTGGGATTCTGCAGGGGAACAGGATGAAAAGGGGGACACAGGTGGTGGAAACTCATGAGCTTTAGGAGATGGGCTCAATGCGAACAGTCCTGCCAGCAGTTTTCAGAAGCCACATGCAGTACTGAGATTCGTTTAAATTTGTTGCAGAGCTGCACCTGCTGGCAACGGCAGGCACTCTGCAGCTGGTCCTGCACAGTGCAGACCTGCCCACCAAAAAGGTCAGGAATGTGAACACAGCAGAGCAGGGTGAGACCCTGGCATTTAAGGACGAGGCTGTGAACCAGCTTCAAGCGGCCGGGAGTGGCTTCCTGGAGGACACTTGGAGGATTGACCAAGCCAGCTCAAGTGCAGAACACGGCCAAACGGCGTCCCGTGCATCCTTGGCAGAGGAAGATTTGGCTTGGTGGGCTTCCATTGAATAGTCTCCCCCTCGTGAAGCTGGCTATGACCTTCATATACAGATCTCATGTCTTATTTTTGATGCTATATGCGTATGGGTTATGCAATGTCGGCAAGAGATCGAGCCTATCCCCATAAACGCTATCAGGCCTGTACAGAGCCCGATCACCTTTCAGAGCAGACCATGATGGTGAAATGACATGAGTACCGTGGAAGTCCAGCCTGTGCTTCCTACTAACTTTCAAGGGTGAAATCTGCATTCAAGATCTTCTCAGCAAGATTGTGGTTGCAGGTGTACCTTGGGCAGCTCCACCGTACAACTGATGTGGCCATCAAAGTGGTCACGACCCCTACCCCGGATCGGCGCAACGACTTCGTCAAGGAGATCATGATCCTCAAGGTGAGGATGTGTTGTTTCATCCGATCAGACAGCAAATGCGTGTCGTGTCCATGCATGTGTATGCAAAAGGTTTTGCAGTCACTCTAGGGTAGATTTCCTCTTTCAGAATGATATGATTCACTGGACAAGAGAGCCAGGATGCAAGGAGGGTCCTGTTGCGTTGACAGCCCACACAGGCCTTGCCGACAGAGAATTTTGCTTCCAATAATCTCTGCTCATTTGGACATGGTGACTTTTGCATAGCAAGATGTGTCGATCGGTTCTGGCAGCGCAGGCATGCAGGCATCCCAACATCATCTCCTTCCTGGGCGCCAGCATTCAGCAAGTGTGAAGCAAGATCAGTCCACAACATGGCCAATGCAGGGTACTTGACACCAGTGACGCCAAATTCACTTGAGAGGAGTGATGATTGTCAGCTCTTGAGGGCTTCAGAAATCCATCACGGCACTGACTCAGCGTCTAGCTCTTGGAGCTCCACATACCTTGGGCACTCTCAAGAACACTGGGCCTCCTGGTGCCCTCTACAACTCAAGCTCAGAAGGTCAAAGCTTTCTTGGCTTGGAACGACTAACCCCGGCATGCAGGGCAGCCACTTCCCTGCTTGACGCGAGCGCTGACTCTTGCTTGCCAGATGTGTTCTGGGTCGTCTCTGCAGCGCCACCATGCCTTGTAGGTGCTTCCCAGGGTGACTTCACCGGGTGACTTATCGTTCCTCTCATCGTCCCATTCCTCTGCCAGGTCAGGCCTCCCATCAGACAGCACAGGGTGGAATCGCTTGCGACTCCTCCCCTGAGCACACTCAGGGCAGCCAGTGTTGCGGACACTTCGGTGGTAGCAGAAAGCCAAGTACGGCTCGTGGCCCTCTGGACACTTCCGAAGATACTTGGTGTCGCTGTTCTTCGCCACCTGGGTGGCGGGAGGGTTGTCTGGGTGCCACTCCTTGGACAGCCTAGGGTCTGCGGCTACGGACTGGCACTGGCAGAAGCGCTTGTTGCTCTCGCAGGAAGGACAAACGATGTGGCCCCCGCTGCGAGTCAGGCTGTCTTCCCTGGCCTCCCCCTCATGTTTTCTCCCGCACCCGTGCTTGCAGCCTGAGCAGAGGAACCAGACCCTCTTTCGGCTGCCAGAAGTGAAATCTGCCGGTTGCTTGCCCTGGTTGCGGGTGGGGTGCCACATGCTCTGGAAGAGTGCAAAGTCCAGATGCGCCAGTGTCTTCCTGCCGTCAGGGGCACCTGCAAATCGTGATTGTTCGGTCTACCAGTGATGAGTCTGAGGGGCCAAAGTCAGGTGGACTGTCACCAGGATCAAATGTCTGGCTGCATGTTGGAGACTTAGCAAAGCGACAGAGCTCATGATATCACCACTCTGTTTGCTCTCATCAGGAGTGGCAGCGCAGCAATGGAAGTGCCATTGATTGGCAGACGGTCCATGCTTCAAGGGAGGCCTCCTCAATTGTCCTGCAGGCAGAGGGTGAGGGTTGCTCTGGTTACCTGGGAGAGGGACGAGGGGAGATGTGGAAAGGAGAATGAAGACCTCTAGCCTCCTGGGCATTGTCATCTTAATATATACTCTTGCCTTGAATTTGCCATGCTGTACTCCATGTCCTTCCACAGTGTAATGGACCCCCCTGCTCTTCAATCCATCAGTGCAGTGGCTTACTTCTGACTTCTTTTTCAACTGCCACTCACTTGCAATTGTTTGTGCTTGGTCTCCGAGCAATTGGTCAGATTCAGCGGGCGTAGCACGTGACAAAGAGCCAATATGTAATAATGCCAGTCAAAGCTGTTCAAAGATATTTTGGATGGACGTGTCAGAGTGTGCACGGATTCAACACATTACCTGAATTGGGCAAAGAGGTGCGCAGGCACTGGAGATGACGGCTTGGCCAATTCGCAGTGGGCTGCAGAATTCTCAGCTTAGACATGGACCATGGCGAAGGAGCCATGCCTCTTACTCCAACGAGTGTACCAATTTGGTCGTAGACACTGAACGGACGAACAGGATCAGGATTGGGTACAGTATCACCTGTAACAGTGCTGCCAGGGTGGCCAAAAGCCCTTCAAGGCTTTGCTACTCCAGGCCTTTCAATCCTGGCCTTGTAAAAAGCTTTTTGGATGGAGAAGTTCGATAGAGTATGAAAGAAAGAGGGCAGGCATATAAATCGATTGATGCCGAGACCCTGGTGGTGGACGGTGTATGATGTGAACACTCACCCTCTGCAACAACGCCTTCTTCCAGAAAGCACAACGCCCACGCAGCAGCAGGCACATCGCTGTAGGACGGTAATGGCCGGATACGGTCGCGAATCCATATTCTTCAGTAACAACACTAGCATCCCTGTCTCCACGGTGCCAGGAGCCGCTCCGCTGGGGCGCCAGAACTCGGAGAGCCCCGAGAAGAGCAATCGGGCCCTGCTGAACAGCCATTTGAGGCGAGAGCATTGCCATACAGTCTGTTGCTTCTGCCTCTTGGCTGACCTTTTGATGCTGGCAGTAAGATATGATATTGAAGACTGGCAACAATGTATTTAATTTTCAAAAAATGCGCCATATATTCTCATACAATCCTGTAATTTGCAGGAAGTGGCTGAGGATAGATGATAAAGGCCACATAGCATATGTCACGGTGAGCGCGCAGCCAACTTACCTGATACAAGCAGCACCAGAATATGGCCTCTCATCTATGCACAGCTGATTCAGGCACTGGAAAGGGGGGCTCAGAGCATAGCATTGAATTGTGGATATATGCAGGCTGACAAGCACACACTGGTGACAGAATTGGGGGTCCCATCTCGCGACCTGCGGATACTGGACCCCAATGTGAGCGCCCCGGCCAGCAATACCAATGGCGTGCAATAATTTCAAACCTGCAAAGCCCCAAGGCTGTGCGACTAACATCCTTCTCCTCTGCATTTGACTCGATTTGGCAGGACTGCCAGTGAAACTCCAACAGTCCAGGCTGCCTCTTTGCCTGGGTGCAGGTTGCGACAGCCTACCCCACGGCCATCCTGATCCGTGAAAAGGCCATGGTGGTCCACCTGGAGAGCATCAGGATGATCATCTGCAAGGACCAGGTACGTTTGCCACTGAACAGGATTTGCCTCACAGTACCTTTTTCCGATCGCATTTTGATACCAGCCAGGTGTGAATGCAATGGACATCATCAGCACTCGTGAACAAGAGGCACAGCACATTCGAGAATCTTGCAGGGCTCATGCACAGATGTTTCACAAACGGCCAGCATGCAGTGTTTCTGGGCACAGCTGTGTGGGTGTGATTGGGTGGCCTGTAACGGAGGGAAGCCTGACAGCGGGCAATGTCACTCCTCCTCCAGGTGTTGCTGATCAGTGTGCCCATGCCCCACAACCCCGGCCAGTCGGTGTTTCCCTCGCCAGAGTCCCCAGTTGTCCAGGACCTGGTGTCCCGCTTCACCCTGCGCTCCTCACAAACAGAGTGAGCCTCATCTTCCCTCCCTGGACATTAGCTTTTGAGTCCTGGCGCTGATTTCCACATCGCCCTCTTTGAGCAGGCAAAGCTGCAGATCGGCTTTTGGCACAGTCACAAGTTCATTAGAAGATGATTGGAACAATGTTTGCCGTGTCTCTCCCTCTTTAGAATTGCAAATTAATTCTTAAAATGTTCTATTTCCATGCATTACTCGACTGTTCTTGTTCTCAACATGAAAGCAACATGGGAACTACGCAGAAGAACTTGCTGCTGCAGGGAACTGTCAGGCAACAGGGGGGCGGACATCCCTTACGAGCTGCTGGCGCTGGAGGTTGGGCTGTCCTGGGGGTGCCGCGCCCTGGACACCGAAGCCAACGAGGTGGACTCCCACCTGGGGCCCTTGCTGGAGACCCTGGCCCAGAAAGTCAGCAAGCGGGACCTGGAGGACACGCGCAACCTGAAGAGCAAGCTGAATCGACTGGCTGCCAGGGCCGGCAAGGTCAAGCAGGTGGGTTTATCTGGGAATTTTGCAGGACTGAGAGGAACTCAGAAAGGGGAGCATGAGGTTGCCCGCAGGCGGGGGGGAAGGAGAGTGGGGAGGAATAAATAGCAGTGGGGCTGCTTCACACGGTGGAGCTGCCAGGGCCAGCAAGGTCAAAGAGGTGCAGTCTGTCTGGAAGTCCAGACCAGGGGGGAGAGAAAGTTGGGAGGGGAAGAGAGTGGGGGGTGGGGACGAGGAATGAACAGCAGTGAGGATACTTCATGAAGTCGAGAAGTAAAGTCAGCATTCAGAGAATGCAGCAACTGTGGCTTGGGCTGCAGCAAGGCTCTGGTTCAGGACATGACTGACTAGAGACTAGGAAAGAGTGCTTGTTTGAGCAGGAGACAGAATTGGGTGCATTGGGACAAAGCCCTATAGCTCCGCATGACAGTAGTGATAGAATGCAGGACCAGAGTGGTGATTTGCTCCTCCATATCAATTGCGGAATGCTGACGTCTGGGTGGGCTGCTGGCAAGTCCATCAGATCTGCACGAGGGCTCGTCAACAGCAATAAACACAACCTTGTGTTTGACATGGTACATTGACATGGTTAACTTTCCGTTCAGTACTTGTGGACGACAAGGGATGAGGTCCCAGCAGAATAGATTGTGAGTGCCATTACGTCAGCCGCAGGTGATAGAGTCGATCCTGGACGATGACAACGACATGCAGGACATGTACCTGGGCCGCCGCGCAGCCCTGGAGGTGGCAATGCAAGCTCAGCAGGTTATGATTGCTTCCTCCAGAATTTGGGAGTCAAAAAATAACCTGAAAAGCATGCTCGCGGCTTCTAGCAAATGTGCACAGACATGTGAACAGTGCACATGCTTCCATCCTACATCTGAATGCTGCTTGTTAAAACTGAGACAGGGTTTGACAAACATTCCACCCAGGAATTGAAATGGCATTACACAGGTAGAGTTGTACTCATATTGATGTGGGTAGTGCATCCAATTGCATACGAGTATGGCAGATTTGATTGGCAAGCTCCAACTTTACACTCGACCTTCTCCATCGTCTCAACGCTGATATTTTGATGTCAACAGAGCTTGGATGGCAGCTCAGATGGATCTGCTGACCTGGAGGACTCCATGGCCACCACCCGTCCCACCCGCATGGCCAGACTGGACAGAGATTCCAGGTTTCCCTCCTCTCATTTCCGTAAATTGTACTGGGATCCATGCTCTTTCCCTTTATATCTGCCCTGGGGCTTTCAAGAATGACAAAGCCCCTCAGGTCAGGCTTGAGTGGCTGTCTACAGAACATGAGAACAGCCCACTCTGTCAGCAAGGGAAGCCAAAACATTGGTGGGCGCCCCTGACTTGCGCTTGTCTGCAAAGGAGGATGTTCTTTGACCCTCAAGTAATAGTACGCAGGCTCCCAGTATGTGCGCAGGCCAGATGCAGGGGTCCAGGGATTGGAGGGGAGGAGCAGGGGCGACAGCGGGGAACTCGGCAGAGACGCAGAATCGGGAAGGGGTGAGGGGGAGGACTCGTGGCTCCCCTTTTCCAGGCTTGGACCTCTGCACGAGGAAGACAATCAGGGAGTGAGTCTGTTGCCTTCCCCTTTCTTTTTTGTGGCTCTCGAATTGAGCAAGTCTGTATACTAAAGTGCTTAGCTGGTAGAGTATGGTGCCTCATTAACTCTGGGGTCTGAAATGTCGCTTGCAGTCAATTAATATGCAAAGGGCTTGCTATATGTTCTTGAGACCTGCACACAGTCGTGGTGCAATCTGCAAAGTCATGAATGACACATCGTGCCTGTCTCGGAGGATTGCTTGCTTTTGTATATAACAAGAATTCCTTTCAAGCTACACACATCTCAAATCACAGCGTGCAGCTTTTTCTGTCCAGCTCGCAGTGTGTACAGAAAGACTCCAGATTACACTGCAGAGTCACACCATTGCTTTACTTTCGAATGACACAGCACTGCTTATGTCAAGGTGCAAAAAGCGGTGCAGGGGAACACCCTGTTAGAGCTGCTGGCAGGGCCCGCTTCGTCCCGCCGGCCTTCCACCACCCCGTTTGAGGCTCCAGCCTCGGCCCCGCTGGCAGGGGAGGCAATGCCGCAGGAGAAGTCATCGCAGGAGTTGCGACGGCTGTCAGAAGGAGGTGCTCTCCGTGCTCACCCGGGAGATTTGTGTATTGCGCTGGAGAACCACGCTCTTGATGATGAGAAGAGGGCCATCGATGATAGCAGAACTGGAAACCACGCTGTAATGTTTGGTTCTCCTTCTCAATGACCATCATCTCACCCTCAATAGCGTGGTCCCTGACACCCGCCTCACACCTTGTTGAAAGGGAGGGGTCTGGTGGGAAGCTCAGGCTGCACGGAGCATTCATAAAAGTTTGTTTAACATTCCTCCTCCTGTGAGCACGCATCATGAGCTGGTTTGCAAAGGTGCTATTGCCGACAAGATCTGCTCACAATATGATTCAAGATTCAGCAATGCTTGTAACATTGGCAAAAGAAGATCACCTTGCGTAAGGGTCCAGCACTTTGTACTGCCATTCACCTCCTCCACCTCTTTTGGGCAGAAGCTCCTCCGACAACCGCACCTCGTAGCGTATGGCTCCATGCTTGTATGTTTGTTTTGAACAATTTCAGAACATATCAGTCAGCCAAAGAAAAGCAGTTGAAGATCCCTCAGCCAAGGAAGGGTGTATAAAACATTGGACACTGGCACCTGTCACACCTTGTTGCCTCGTGGGCTTGTTGCTCACAATTGTTTTTGTTTGTGTGGGGTGCAGGGATGTCGCTTCAGTCTAGGAACATGAGCCTCAGGGATGGTCGGCAGTTCCACCGCTCCCTGTCACGCACCTCCACCCTGCATGCAAGGACCAGGATGATGGAGAAAGTGAGCTCCTCTACTGCAGATCTGATGAATCACACACAAAGCAGGATTCACCAGAGCGCGGATCCATGGAATAACCCCCAAGGCATGTTGGCTTGGTGCCTAGCAGCCTGTCAGGGATGTCACAAAGGTCGTGTGAACATCTTGCCCGCAATAAACAAAAATGAATCCATTATGCTACGGATATCTGGCTGCTGGATGGGCTGCTAGACGACATGAATATGCTGCTTCCTCCCCTAGCCCTAAGCCGTTGCCTCCCTAAGCACTGAGCAACTTCAGCTGTCTGTGCTGAGATGAGCTCCCAACCTCCTATACGAAATGGATGAAGGTCACTTCCGCACTCAGTATTCTACCCTCCCAGGATAGCCATGCCTTCACCAATTGTTTTGCTGGCAGGGTGCCCACTTCAACAGGAGGTCGTCCGCACCCGAATTTGCGCGGACCTCCGTCCTTGCGCCCGAGCCGGAGGAGATGCAGACCATCGTGTGGACGCGCGACCTCAACAAGGTGGACCCCCGCGAGATCGAGGCTTGCGAAGACCTCCTGGACGCATACTTCCTCCTGGTGACCTGCCCGCACCCCTCTCCAGTGCAGATCTTGCCAGTTTTTGTTTTTATAGCTGGTGAGTGATCATGTCAAATACCTGTACTTTGGCTCAGAACCTGCCTGCTGGATGTTCTTTGTGAAGAACTCACTGCCTGAATTGTGGCAAAGATCTGTATGTTGTAAGATGCTAAAATAAAACAGAGTTTGCCCCCACTCTGAATGGTCTGCTCTCTTGGGATCTAGAAGGATGCTCCAAATCTTGTGTCTCGAGTATGCCCACCACCACCCATGCCTCCAGATCGTAAACTGCAATGCGACATTTTGTTTGAGACTTGAATATCTCACCTCGGCATTTGGTTGTACCCTACAGGCAGACTCGACATTGAGCAGGCTAAATGTACTGAAAGAGAGGATAGAGGCAACAGAAGCGCTCATCAGCATCCACCTGGACTCCAGAAGAAATGACTTGGTGGCGTTCGACCTGGTGAGCCCAGAGCTTGTTTTGAGCTTTCCTCCCCCCCCCCCCTCCCCCCATTCTTGAAAATGGTGCTTTCCTGCCTGCAGCAGGGCCTGCTTGCAATGTCCGGGTAGTGCAAGGAGGCTGTGACAATGATTGGCAGACACAGAGTTTCCCAGCATGAATTCATTCTGCAGACACCCCTGTGCATATGTTGGCTGTTCTGAACTGCAGATGATGACGATCGCCACCACATGCATGGCCTTCACCAGCATGACAGCCTCCATCTTTGGTGAGGACCCTTGTTCTTCCTTGCAATGACCAGCTGTGCCCAGTGGAAGCACTTTCTGGATGTTTAGTCTTTGAGGAGTTTGTTTGGCTTATTACCCCCCTCATAAGCCCTAGCTTTGGCCCCTGTCTACCCAAGAGTCAATTCCTGATGGCAGGTGACATTCACCTTGGTTCAAGGATTTTTCTATTCAAAATCGTTATTTGTGTGCCCAATAAGACGCAGCTTTATGTGACCCAGCATTTGCCGAGTGATATGCAACACTGCAGGCCAGAACCTGTTCTTCAATGCCTCAGAGTACAAGCCGGTCAGTCAACCCTCTTCAGCTAGTCCATGCCTGTTTCGCATTGGGTCTTCATCACATCAATCATGGGGCCATGTGTATCGCCAATAAACACTACCCACCTTGCTATCCATCATGTGCCATGATCATAGTGCATGTTGACCAAATAGCATCATCCACATTGTTCACAGTATGAGCAGGAAGTAACAATCACCCTGCAAAACAGGATTGGCGTTTATTGGCACACAATTGACATGTGTGCAATCATTCGATGTTGGAAGGACCTCTGAACTTCTTTCAGTAAGCAATGTCAATAAAATCGAGGGTCTCATTGTGCAATGCAGCAAGTCTTCCTAGCTGCCACACTACCGCCTCTGGTCATCACGCTTGTAGCGTTTGGTCTGCTGCTAAATTTGGCCAAGAAGAGGCAACTCCTCTTCCAATGATTATGTGTTGCACAAAGTGGTGATCACCACCCGCTGAATGATCCCGCATATCAGGATGTCTCAAGACATCAAATGACATCAGGAATGCAGAAACATGCATTTGTAATTGAGAATTATATGCAATTTGTTGCTCCTTTGAACCTGCTGCTTACTACTTACTTTGCTATGCTTGTTGCCATGGAATGTATAGAGAGACGATGAAAATATTGCGACTGGACGCTTGGCCAAGGATGTCTGCTGGTGCGATTACTGATTATTTAATTGTACAACATTCCAGATTGAAACTGCCCTGGCTCCTCTCCTGCATATCGCTGACTCTCGGGCCACTCCTGGACGTGCTGCTGGTCCTGCCACTGCTGCTCCTCCTGCCAACCCTGCTGCTGCTGCTGCCACTGCTGTTGCTGCTCTATTTGCCCCTGTACAAGCATGACATTGTATGAATTGACATTCATCGCTGGGGAGGTGTTTGCAACGATGGCTCCGGAAGATAGAGGGCTGAATCGTGGTGGGCACGGTGCATCTGGTATGCAATCAGTGTGAATGCATGTGGCAATGCATGATTGTTTATAAATCTGCAACCCCTCCACACCTCCAGATGTCCTGCTCTTGAAGTATGGCAGAGGCGCACCGCCCTCTGACATACCCAGGGAGGGGATTGACAGACTTCGTAGCTGTGGAGCAATAAGAAAATCGATATCTTAGCATGAGGTGTATCACTTGACCGGGAGAAACAGCAGAACAATCCTGGCAGAGTTGAGTGGCCGAGGCTCTCAAGAATTTCCTGAGACAAATGCAACCCCACCTGCTGGTGGGCATTGTGATGGTGAGCATGGAGGCCCTTCATTCAGATCTCAAATCGGCATGTGTGTGCTCACCTCCACCTCATTACCCTGAAGCATCACCATCAGTGCGGCGTAGTCGTTCAGCTGCCCCTGGTTCCCCTGCTGATTTTGGTTGGTGTACCAGGACTGCATGCCGTTCTCAAAGTGCCTCAGGACGTCCATGTCGTGGTTCTGCAGCCCCGTATACCCCCCATTGGTGGGGTCCAGCCTGCACGAGGAAGTTAAGCCATCAGTCCTGGCAAAATCAGACCGGCAAGGTCAGATGCATTGCTCAAAGGAACGCTGGCTTTGTTGGTAAGGGGGGGTTTCTTGAGTTCAAGATCAGCTTGACTTGAAGGCCAAGCTCACTTTGAAATGTCGAATCTAAGCCAGCAGTGCTACCAGTGTGGGTAGCATCAATTAACCCTGCTGCCTCTGTTCACTTAAAGCTATGCAATGGAAATCGCTCAGAATTTGTGGACAGACAAAGTCCTGAAGAGACACGTGAACAAGGAGCAGCTTTGGGGGGGGAACACCCGTCTTCGGAGTGTGCAGGGTTCCTCCTCATCTGGGTGTGCCTCAGCAGGGTCCTGGCCTGCTCATGGGCCGCCGTTTCCAGCGCATCTTCCTCCTCAAACAGCCTGTTGGTGATGGCACCAGGACTGCCAGGTGCACCCTGTGACAGGATTGGTATGCGTGGCAATCAGTTTCCCAAGGATGTCCGCCTATTTGATGATGCAAAGCTGCCAAATTGGATGCAGCGCATGCGGTTGCAAAGCACAAGCAGCGTCTGTACGTCAGGATTCCCCAAATCAAACACAAAACGGTCCATACACGATACTCGGTCTAATTTTGGGGACTCAAGACGGACAAGCTCCTCATGGTTGGCAAAAGCATGCGCCTGTAGATGGCTTGCTGGGTGCTAGCCAGTGCGTCAATGCTGGGCTTGTATGCCAGGTTGCCACCTTCAAATGCCGAGACTGTCTCCTGCTTTGCCGCTCAAAGCCACGAGACTCCCATCGCTCCTTTTCGAACCTCACAAAGTTCTCCATGCTGGAAACAATGGATTGAGTTCCTGTTCGCAAGTAGGCCTGAAAGATCTGCACAAACCAATCAGGCCTCATAAAGCTGTGGGAAGAGGCAGATGATTGCTACCTGTCCTTTTGATGAAAGGATTTTGGTCTTCCCCCGTCCAAAGACCCTGCCTGCTTTCTGGCCCATAGAAACGCCCAGGCGGCGGCGGTACAGCCAAAGCGTAATTGCAATTGCCAGTCCCAGGACTGCTGCAAGCACGCTTGTGGCCACAACTAGCCCCGTGCGCCGCTGTCGAGCAGCCTGCGACAGCCTTTGTTTGATCAGATCAATACCATGGCATAACACTCCTCCTTGCCATCTGATGGGGAACCAGATTTAAAAAGAGATGTCAACCTGTTTCAACAGGATAGATCCGCTGAACTACAACTCACTGGTACAGCCCTCATAGCGCCTGGAGAAGCCAGGAACCAAAGTGGCCACACAGCGTGCAGACTTCTTCAGAGATACATTCAAGTCCCTTGCCCAATGCAAAAATTCCTTCCCTGTGCCGTCCGAAATACGAGGGCTCAACACTGGTGCTCATCCAGGGGCAAATTGTATGTCCCTATGATGACTGTGCCAGCAGTAAAAGCGTCCCAAGCTATCAATGCCTCTCAAATTGCATTCGTAATGCTGCAGAGGGAAGCTGACCGGGGAGGGGGGCGGCAGGACGACGTTGAACCCCTCGGAGGCAGCGGAGGTGGCCACCGTGACGGGACCGAACTGCTGGTAGAAGGCGGGGTCGGACTGGAAGGCGGCGGACGCGTTCTGGGAGATGGCCACGCGGTACTGGGAGGGCACGGCCAGGCTGTTGCTGGCCGGGAATTGTACCTGTGACACCTCTTGTGGGCCACTCGATTCGACATCGCCTGCTTGGGAAAATCGGTTGACTGGTTGCTGGTGGCCGAAGATGATCCGATCAGCCCTAGATTGGTGTCCACGGTTTCTGAGAGCATTTGTATTTCTTGAGGGTGCAGGCTGGCAGCTGATTCAGTGTAACGCCTCTCAAAAGGGAGCTGCGCGTTGAAGCAGGATATTGAGGTGCCCAGCTGACGCCATATCTTCATGAATATCCGGCGTACCCTTCATGGGTCAATGAAGAGGAATGGAGGAGAGTACTGTACCTGGATGAAGAGCACAGGGCCACTCTGAAGGAGCCTGCGCTTCCCATTCTGGGTCTGCTGGACTATGACCGTGGGGGTGGTGGTGCCATTCAGAATTCTTGCAGCAGAGTTCTGCATCACCACTTGCAACCTGCATCCGCCAGCCTGTCAATAGCCAAAAGTGGTTCATCCTCCTGTTCACCAAAGAAGCCATGAAGAGAGAATTCAGGCAGCCAAGCAAATCAGGTGGAAAGATGCAGGGCGCACCTTCCGTAGAAGTTGTCGGAGAAGGCGGCGGAGGGCGGGAAGGAGAGAGTGCAGTTCAGGTACGGCACGAACAGCACGGTGGTGGGCAGCGGCAGCGCTGTCACAAGCACGCGCTTCAGTGATTGGCCTTCTTTGCATAGTAGGGTATATTGAGACTCCCTCCTGCCCTTGATAAACAGTACTCGAAATGGCAGATGAAGACACCTGGGAGCCCTTGCCTGGTGTGCACTGGTGATGTGGTGGCAACCTCATTGACAGTGCTTGAAGCAGATGCGATCAGAGGCGTCACCTGGAGAGGAGGAGGATGGCGAGGACTGGGTCTGGAAGGCGGAGGCAAAGGGCACAGAGACGGCAAGCGGGGGCCCTATGCCAAATCCGCTGGCCTGGAAACTGCAAGTGGCGGCACCCCCCACTGAACTCACACCTGCAGAAGCAAGCCCACTCTTCAAAGCCACAACAACCATTGCTGGACTTTGTGGCTTGTCATGTGAGACCATTTGGATATCCAAGGAAACGTTGCTGGCTTCCATGTCCTAGACAAGCAGCCACATCTATCACCTCTCAGGTTTGCAGGAGGAAAAGCAATCGTCTCTGTCGATTACAACATCTCCCGGAAACGGCACCCGTCCACACGTGTGTTGTTCCCGGCGCTGGGTGTCACCTACACACCCAGTACAAGAGGGAAGGAGAGGGAAACGAGCAAAAGGCATGCCCACCCACTGGGAAGATGAACTGGGTTGTGGCTCCTGGCAGCAGGGTTTGCGTGATGGCCCCTGCGGTGACGGCCGGGTTGCCGGCCCCCGAGCAGCCCGTGGGGACCAGCGTGAAGCGGCCCGTGCCGTTGCCAGTGTTCTGCACGAACGCGTACAGGCTGGAGGCCAGCGTGCCGGCCGCGAAGGGCAGGGCGCCGCTGCCAAGCATCGAGATCTGGGAGTAGACGGGCACGATGGAGAGGGAGGACACGGAGGCGGTCAGGTTGACCCACATGATGCCTCCGGAGAACGAGCACCTGCGAGCGGTGTCGAGCTCATCGTTGCAGGCAGTTGGCAGAGCATCTCTTCACTTTCGATGTCAGCCTCATACTGTGTGAATTCACCTTGCAGTCTACATGGACAGTCCAGCACTTGTCTCTGTGCAATGCTGCATCAGAAAGCTGCTTTTGGGAGCAGGGAGAGCTACAATCCATCTCAAGTGTTGATGTGTGAAGAGAAGGTGTTCATGCAATATTCAGCCATTCAGGAGGAGCATCTGTACACCTGAGCAAGGCTTTGCTATACGTAAAATTCTGGTGTCTGCTTGTAGGCAGATACCCCTTGCCAGGGGCGGGTACTGCAGGAGATGACACCAGGAACTGAGCAGAACGCACCGATAGTTCGAGAAGAAGTTGTTATAGAAGGGTGGTATGTAGACCCAGGCATTGTTGTCAAAGGCGCACTGCCAAGTGGAGTCTTTTATCATGAGCGGCAGGGGGTTGTAGGGTTGGAAAAGGCTGAACTGATCGTAGACCGATCCTCCGGACACCTGCACACCCACACACGTGCTCTGCTGTACCATTGCACACTTTCTGCTGTTACTTAGCCCTCCTCTCCCCTGCCCTGCACTACAATTGGCATTTCAGCAGGATTTTGGGGTGGCTTCTTACAGGACAGGGCAGAGTCATGCATCGATCCTACACAAGAGAGGAGGGTAGCCCAGCAGTCGATTGGCTCATAATTTTGGGCTGGAATAAAAGGCTTGTGTGGTCTGTGGATCACCTGGGTGCAGGCACCGTACGGATCCACAGGGCAGCCGTCTCCGGGGTCGGGGTAGGTGTTCTGGCAATCCAGGAGGCCGTTGGCGTCGATGCCGATCTGGTTGGCGGCGCTGCCGAAGGCAGTGAGGGGCACCATGAAACCTGCAAGTGCCGCCAGATTGCTTCCTTTTTCAGGCAGTCGAGCAAGAGGCTGCCAAACTAGGCAGGCATGCTGTGGCCTGGCTCTTCCAGAGAATATATTTTTATCTTATTTTCTCTTTCCTTGCTGATGGGATTGGATAAAACAAACAAGCAATAAAGCTGGGCTGGCTCTGTTCTGGTGGGCGACTTTTGAGCCAAAGCGTTTTCCTGGTCTCCACAAGCGTCACTAGGGTGCCTCGGCAACACCCTTTCGTGGTCAATCTGTTTATGCTCCTGAGCGCCTGTCAAGCAGCAAAGATGTCCACTGGCAGATCCTTCTGTAGGCTCTCTTCAGAGACAGCAATGCATGGACTTCCTTCTAGATCTCCCCAAAACAGACATAATCCTTGAAATGGCAAGCAGCAAAGCCGGAATGTGCAAGCATGCAATGCCAGGCGATTCAGAAGAAACGATGACGCCATGAGCTGCCCAGACAGTCCATGGGCTTTTAAATTGCCACCTGGGTCGGTGGCATTGTTGACCGGGTCGTACTTGACGCACCAGCGCTGCTTCAGCAGGGCCCAGTTGCGGCCGGTGAGGCCGAAGCCAGGGACACCCAGGATGGTGGTGCGCCCGCTGGTGGTGCCGTTAGTAACGGTGGGGATGTTGGACCCCGGGAACCAGGGCTGCAGGGGACCGATGCTGGACACCTGGGTGGCGTTGCTGTGGATCCTGGCCTGCAGTAATAACCAACCCGTGCTCCCCTGAGTGAAGTCTGTCGAGCCAGGGCGTTTCGGATGTGTGGGAAGTCTGTCGAGCCGAGGCGTTTCGGATGTGTGAGAAATACTTCTAAACAGTAACACATGCAGCTCTCGCTTTGGGAGAGCAGAACCAGAAATTTGAGGGTTCTGGTGCTCTGCATTCACAGCAAAGGACTACTGGACAGCTTGGAGCTGCTTGCATGGAGTCCTCGAAAGGCTTGTTCCCTGATGCCTTGAAGTTTGTGGAGACTGCCCTGATGGGTGGTGGTGGCCTTTCATAGATGGACGAAGGCATTGTGATGTGTGTGTGCAAATAAGACATGCCTGCTGCACCAAAAAGGATCCTACTCCTTTTAAAAAGGCAAGAGAACCCCAAGGGAAAGGAAACAACAGAAGGAAGCAGGGTTCTCCTGCCTTTTCAAAAGAAGTGGGATCCTTGTCGGTGCAGTAGCCAAGCCTCTTGATGTCACGCATTGCATAACACCCAACCGCAAACCAAAACGGAGGATGTGGCTTGCCTGTATGCGGAAGGGCTTCTGAGAACCGGCCGCGGGAATGTAGCACTTGTACACCGTGGAGTTCTGAGCGAGGATGGGCCGATCCGGGCAAGTGGGGTCACAGCCCATCGTGCAGGGGGCTTCATATGCATTCTGTGTTGGGAGAACAGCTGCCTGCCCATACTGGATTCCTTGCTCGCTGGCGAAGAATTCTGCACAGCCAGAGTCTCGGATCCAGTGTGTGGCTTCCGCTCATTGCACAAGTTTCCTTCCCTGGCTCTTTACACACATAACAGTGGCTGAAAGCAGGGGCTGCGTGATCTTGTTCCGTTCTGCTCTCAGGGTTATCTATTGAAACATACGCCAAGTGTTTTGCCACGCTTGTGGAAGAAGGTACGGCACAAGGAGATGCTAGTTTTCAAGATGCTCGGTGTGCTCACGATTGTAGTCGATGGTGGTGCTGGAAACAGGCGCATAGGTGATGTTGATGTCTGAAGTCGCCTGCCAGTATCGCGAGGTGTTGTCTGTGTCCAAAAAAACCGAACCTACGAGCGTATCCGAACCTTGGCAGCCGCCCGGCTGCATATAGGCTTGGACATGCTGCACGAAATACAAACACAGAGGCGTCTTGATGAGAGCTGTACCTTTCGGGAATTGGTAAGTGTTGTTGAAGTTTCCTCCCCAAGAGCTGAACGAGACATTCACTTGCAGAAAACCCCCACTGACAATGCCGGTGAAGCTGCTGTTTGTTGCTATCGAAAGCTGGCCATTAGCTGCACCGAGCAGTGTGGTGACAAGAAGTGAGACCACCACAGGTGCATCTAAACGTCTCATTTGGGCCTAGCACATTTCCAGATGCACACGCAAGGTGAATTGCGGCATCAAACCATGTGTAGACTATCATGTGCGCCATCCTTGGTCCCCCAGCAAATGCTCTTCAATAACAACCTGTCCATGTACCAGGTGATTTCGAAATTTAAATTGTGGATGAGTGTGTGTGTGTCGCTTGGGTGAACGAAGAGGCGGTGGAGTCCATTCGCGTTGACCGCAATCACCAAAGATTGGCTGCAATGCACCCACACCCGCTTCAAGCTCTTAAGGGTGCAAGAAACGGCCAAATCTCATTTAGATGGCGTTGACCACCAAACCTAAATGTACTACCTGAATCCCACCATCTTGAGCACTCTCAAGAAATTGATGGACGTAAAATGATGACACTCATATCACCCAAAGAAAGCTCGCAGACACAAGGCACACATGCATCTGAAATGCAGCTGCTAACGAGCACAACTGGCTGCAATCTCACTTATACCCACTGTGACTGTTGAGCTTGACGCATGTTTCAGCTAGCTGAAGGCTACAGCTTCAGCAAGCCATCTATATGCTAATCTGGCCATACCTCGATTACATTTGAATTCAAGCGATGCATTCTTGCATGCTCCAGAACTGAGACTGTCAGCACTCAGCCCGCAACAAGCACTGATTATGAGTCCTTCTACAGATGGCATTTGCCTGCTTTGTGTCTACAAATTCCTGCTGAGAGTCCTACGCCTGCCATCCCGGCTTCTGCGGGAGCAATCACCTCCTGGAGGCGCGCTTTGGGTCTGCAGGAGTATTGCCGCTTTTGCGGATGAGGTTCCTGGCAAAGCTGGGGATCTCCAGCTGGGGTGTGTTGCCAAGCATGCCATGCAGACCCGTCGCCACCTGTCAGAGCCATTCCAAAATCTCAGCCTCAAAAGTGAAGCCTGTTCCCTTAGATAAGGAAGAGGAGATCCTGGCAGGAAACAGAAGGCTCACACTTTCTTTCTTAATGCAACAAGTGATTTAAATCGTCTCAATGCCAGAAACCAGTGCAAACTTCAGCCATAGCACTCATGGAAGGTTGTAAAAACGAAGCCATCCCGGGTGACCATGATCATCATGTTTGGTGCCAGCGCTGCGAAGGCCAGTGGTGTACGTGGTCTGGCAAGGCAATGCAGAGCCTCACCCGGGACTGGGAGGCGGACTGGCCCCAGTTGCCGAAAGTGTTCAGCAGGGAGCCCTTGACGTTGCTGCCGGGCAGCGCCTCTGTATTCCCTGGCTCCGACTTGAAAGCAGCGGTCCCTGCCACACACATTTGCTCTTCTTGGCGCTCACGATAGAAAATGCACATGACATTTGGCAACTTGTGAGGTTTCCTGGATATTGTGATTCAGAGGGGCTCTTTAAGATATACAGCGACAAAATATGCAGCGAAGGTGAGGCCTGCTATTCCCTCATCATCCCCACTTCGGTCTCCAGTCACTGGAGGGTTTGGCGGTATAAAGGCATCTATGTCCTATCAGTTGACCAGGATTGCTGGCAAGTGACAGCATTGCCCGCCAAAAGTATCCCCGTCATGAGAGGATGTAGGAAAATCTCTCTCCCCTTGGCCAGCAGTGCCTTTCAAGCCTGTGCCTGGTGTCCTCGACTCTGTCCTGGACTCTCAAAGTGCTGCAGAGGAGATGAGGCCGTGGAGGATACCTGGGGGTGCACCATTCCGTGGCGAATTTGAATGCTGCGTAGTCTGTAAATTGTTCCCGCCAGGGGCAACCTCAGGGGGATGTCCGTGGGGCGCCGCCTGTTTGGGTCCAGGGCCACCGTTCGGCGAGGCTATAGGGGCTGCCCTACCTGCAGGACCTGCACAGCCAAGCAGGTCACCCTTTGCCGGTGTGGCAACGTAATTGGACTGGTATAGGAGTTCACACTCTTTACCACATGACTTGCTGGCTGCTCTTGCATTTACCCTAGAGTATCTTTGTCCAGGACAGAATGGTCAGAGCGGTGATAAATCGATTTCGCCAGCCAAGCTTCAGCCACCTTTGCTGCGGCAGCGAATGCCCATCGGATTGTGAATGCTGCGTAATGCGATTCACGCATCACAGGCAGCATTCATCTCTTCATGCTCTATCGGTGCAGCACATGCAAGGGTTTGCCTGCTGTGTTTGTGGGATGCAGAGCAGCCCGACTTGTCGTTGGACTAGGTCCCTGCTGGCTGGAGGCTGCAGTGCCCCTCTCTGCAGGGTGTGGCTGTATGGTCTCAGCCGCATCATCGTCCCAGCTCAGGTTGCCTGAGGACAGCCGGCCAGAGTGCTGGGCCAGCATGCCCAAGCCTGCACACTCTCTGCTTGCCCACCGCTAGGATGTGAAGCGCAATTGTGGCAATAAATACCATGTGACTGCCCAGCGGTGTGTGTAGGGAGATATGCCCTGCCAGGGTATTGGGCGGTTCCCCCTCCCTCCACTCTTTCCCTCAGGCCCCAGAAAGTTGTTGCCAAACAGACTGCATATGCTGGTTTTAACAATCGAATTCGCTGAGTCAGAGGGGCCATGGTGAGGCTGCTGTAATGATGTACGATTGTTCCCTATCAGCACACAATACACGTTTGGTACTCTTTCCAAGTCTAGGTCATCACTCCATTGATCGCCGAATGTATGCACTTATCAACATGAAAGCGTACCCTGTTCTGCTGGCGTCCCTGCGCTTCCCCGCACGGCCATCGAGCCCTCGCCCGGGCCGCTCGAGGGGTGGGGTGGCGGTGTGTCCAGCCCCAACAGGTCCGGATGGTCCTCCTCGACGCCCGACAGGTAGCTGCCTGACCCCAGCCCTGGCTCCAGGGGGATGGAGGACAGGGGGCTGTCGGCCGGCTGCTGGGCAGCTTCCGGCGGCATCAGGCTGAGACCCGAGAAGAGTTCCAGGCCCCCGGAACTGGCAAAGGGATCGCTTGCAGCAGCCTCCACCGCGGACCCTGCCATTGCCTCACTTGAAAAAAAAAAAAAAAAAACATTGGCACTTTTCTCTTGCGCATGGCTGGGAAGGCAGGGTCAGTTCCTGCTCCGTAGCAAAGCTCTTACACGCTCATTGTTCGATAAAGCAAGAATAAGATGGAAAATTGTTCAGGTCTACTGGATCTTTGAAGATGATGATCTCATGCATGCAGAGCAGGGAGTGGCAATGAGGCACAGGAAACTGGTTCGTGTGATGCAGGGCAGCTTTGAGGCAGTCACCTGCTGGAGTTTCTGGCATCGCCTGGCTGGCGGTCACATCCTTCTCCACAGGTTCTGCTGGCTCATGTGCAGCTGGATTGGTTGCGTCGCTCGAGGGAAGAGTCGCCCTACTGTCTCCCTGCACAACACCACCCAGGATGAACCCCACACAATCACAGGACATGTCCTTTGTGGTTTCCTATCCCATTATAACATATCCATTTTTGGCTGCAAACCCAACAAAACCGCCCCAGCATAAGCAGGGTTAGGCAATCAGCAGCAAGCAGTTCCCGTGCTGCACCCACCTAGGCCCCCCATCTTGCGCGGGACCACACAAAGATGGGAGGTGAAAACAAGTACACCACACCACATTTCCTCGAGGAGATCTCGACAAAGATGACGGTCTTGCTCCACTGACAAAGTCGATGTGTGATGTGAGCTTTCAACGCCTGGTGCTCGAGGGGGGTACCTGAGCGGGGGAGCTAGCTTGTGCCTCTGCCCAAGCCCGTTCGAGCTCTGCCACCCTGGCCTCTGCCTCCAGGGCCCTGGCCTCCGCTTCGAGGGCCTCTTCCTCCGCCCTCTGCAGCCGGGCGCCCAGCCCTGCCTTGACTTTCTGCGCCCCTTGACCTGCTGCGACCCGTGACTCCAGCTCCCGCACTCTTGCCTCCGCCGCCTCCTTCGCCCTCTCCATCTCTGCATCAGGCCCACATTCCCTTTTCTGTTTACGTGCTTACACCCATGCATGCCAATAGCTGGATCTTACAAGGAACGCTTGGTTTCTGGAAGCACCCCCATCCCACCCCCCCTCTCACCTTCAAGGGTGTTCTTGGTTCAGAAACAATTCTGGGCATTTCAGATGTCAGAAGTTCCTCTTGATTGGGCCAGTGATAACTTAGCCATCGTCATGGAGAGCTGCTGTATGTGGACAGAATGAGCTTGGATGGGATACATGCACAACAAGACAGGTAAGGATGCAAGCGGCCCGACTGACCTGCATAGGTGTCCATAAATTCGCTCTGGTTTGCTGTGAGAGCCTCCAGGTTGCTCTCCCCCTCCTGGAGGTGCGCCTTGTGCCTGGCCACCTGCTCCTCCAATTCCTGGGCCCTGGCGGTCGCTTTCTGTCCCTTGCGCATCGCCTCCGCGGCTTTTTCTTCCAGCAAGGCATGCTGTTCTGCTGCGTCCGCCCTCTCTTTAGCAAGACTGACCTCCTCTGCCTGCAAGTGGCAATGAATTGCTGTTCGTGCAAGTAAGGTCCATCAAGAAGTACGCAAGTTCCAGAAACACGGAAAATTGCATTGGCTAAGGGAGGGCAACAAAGAGAAAGGAATCATGGCATGGCAATTGCTTCAATGTCACAATGCATCATACCAAAACGAAATCGAGTTCACGCGTGTATTGAGTACAGGGTTTGAACACGTACGAGCACCACTTGTACAGATGCGCTGTATGCTTCAGACGACATTTTTGTCCAGACCTAGCGACTGCTGGGGTCTGAAGCTGAGATTCTCGTATCCCCATTGAGGAGAATGAGGAGTGAGGCCAAAATTTATTCGCTGCAGCATGCAGTGTAGAGAGATTGCGCCTTTTGTGGGTGATGGAATCAAGAAAAAGGTGAGCCCTGATCTGCTGCAGTGAACAGCAGAATCTCCTCCACACTGTGGTTCTCCTGTTCCCACCTGACGCTATTATATCTTCCTTCTTACATGAGGCAGGAATGCACACCTCTTGGGCCCTCCTAGCCTGCTCCACGACTTCCAGCGCCTCGTCCCTCTCCCTGACGGCCGTCTCCGCTCTCAGCAGAGCCTCCTCCCTCTCGGCCTCCGCCTCTTCAGCCTCCTCCTCGGCCGCCCTGCGGGCCTCCGCAAGCCGGCGCTCCGCATCCGCCGCCCTGGCTTCCAGCCCCTCGATCCTCCCGGCGACCTTCTCATGGTCAATCCCCGAGTCCCTTTCATCGGGCTGCGCAGCGGGGGGAGCCGCCCTAGCCTCGGCCTCCGCGAGCTGTGCCTCGAGACCCTCGAAATCCTCCGCCTTCTCCGCGAGCCACGCCTCCATCTCCGCGGCCCTGCTCTTGGCCTCTGCGATCTGTGCCTCGAGCACCCCCACCCTTGACGCTGTCTCCTGCACCTCCGCGAATCGCGCCTCCATCTCAGCAGCCCTGCTTTCCGCCTCCACCGCGCGGGCCTCCATCCCCTCAGCCGCTGCCGCTTTTTCCCGGACCTCCGCAAGCCGTGCCTCTGTCTCTGCGGCTCTGCTCTGGGCCTCTGCGACCTGTGCCTCAAGCCCTTCAATCCTTGCCACGCTTTCCCGTGCATCCGCAAGCATAGCTTCCGCCTCGGCGGCTTTTCTCTCGGCCTCAGCGACCCTGGCATCCGCGTGCCCGCTGGAAGCCTCCACACGCTGTGACGCCTCCTGCAGCTCGGCTGCCCTGGCGGTGGCTTCTGCCGCTTGCCGCTCGGCGCCGGCCAGCCGTTCGTTCGCAGCGGCCAGGCTGGATTGCGCGTCTGCTGCGCGCTCCTCCGCTTCCCGTGCCGACTGGGTCGCGGCGGCCAGCTTCTGCTCAGCTTCCGAGGCTCGGGCAGCACCTGTTGGTAAATTGCACAGAATGTCAGTTCAGATTTTGCACCTTTGAGGAGACAATCCATTCGGCATCAGACAACCAGAGCAGCAATGCATTTCGAATTCCACTGCATACGACACGCTTTCTTGCAGCAAATGTCCACAATCAGCGAAAGCAATGGCAATGTGTTTTGCTCGTTTTCGCCCTTCATGTCCTTCCTTCACAAGCTTGTATTCCCTTGAGGCTTCAAGAGGAGCAGCGATCTCCAGGGAGCATCGTACTTGCAGCTGCCAGCGCTTGCGCCTCCTCTGCTGACTGCGCAAGGGAAGTGTCCGCAGGTGCTGCATCCTTGGCAGGTGACTCCTTGGCAACAGCGGCCGCCCTGGCCTCAGCAGTCGACGCCCGCTGCTGAAGCTCGGCTACCAGCTTCCTTTGCAGCTTCACCTCTTTTGCAAGCAGCTGCAGGGTAGCAGACACACTTTCAAATCAGCTGGAACCAACTGCATAGAACGCGGAAGGCTGTTGGGGTAAATAATTGCTGACAGGGCCACCTGAATGCCATAATGTAATCAGAGTCTCGGCCAAACAGCAACTGTCATGAGCTGTAATACTGACTTCAAGGCGAGCATTGGCTGTCGAAAACAGAAACAGCACAGGCCCCTCCCCTCTCCCCAAAAACATAGCTACGGCTGAGCTTTGCAGGCAGCAAGATCCCCCGCGCATGCAAGCTCCTCCATGCTAATATTTCAATGATTGGGCACCCAGATGCGCGACACAGGTCGATCACGGGTGGGCAGGACCTTCATGTCGGCCTTGGCCTTGGCCTGGGCGTCGGCCAGCAGCTGCTTGGCGGCTTCCTCCTTGGCCGCCCACGCCGCCGTGGCCGCCTGCAGCTCCTGGGCGTGCTGGCGTGCCAGGGTGTCAACCTGCTCCCTGTGGGCCTGCTCTGCCGCAGCCTTGGCCTCCCGCACCTCTGTACCAAGGGGAAACTCTGATTTTGGTGCTAGCATTGCATGCAGAAGGAAAACCTGCCGTGATGCTGTTATCATGCAGGCTGGAGTGTAACCTTCAGTACTATCAAGAACAGTGTACTGAAGTACGGAACAGCCTGGCTCAGCCAGATATTGGCATCTCACGGATGTGCATCAAATTCACAGGCAATAGAGCGCTGCAATTCCCTTGCAGGTTGTTATGAGCAATGCCTTTCTCCAGAAATATCTTTCCGAAATCCGCTGGAAGACTGAAAACTTCGCACAAAACATGAGGAAGGGAAAGTGAGGGTGTTTCAGTTGGATGCATCAGGCATACTGCATCCCTCTGGCTCGTTGCAGCCACTGCGGAGACCGAATCGCTGTGAATTGCCAATGACGAGCATGCTCGCTATTTTACCATTGCTAGGAAACAAGCAGGGACATTGCGACCCAAGAGTAAGCGAGTTTAGATTGGATTGTAGCAACCCACCTTCCAGAGCCCTGATGGTAGCCTTGGCCGCCTCATCAGATTTGCCGGAGTCCGCCCCCCCGTCCACGCTGCTCCTGAGGCTCTCCACCTCCGCCTTAAGGACCTGCTGCTTCCGGGCAGCTTCCTCGAGCAGGGCCTGCGTCTCGGGGGAGGGCGGCATCGCTTGTGCCAGCGCGGGCTGCCCGATCAGCGTGTCGATCTCGCGCACCTGCACCGGCGCAGACTGGCTCTTTTGTGAAGACGGCCTGTGTGTAGCTAACAAATTGGCCAAGTGTGATCAATTAAAGCAGAAGTTCACAACGAGATTTGTGAATCGGCACGCTTTGCACTGATGATGTGTCCGTTTTCATACGGCGATTCAGCAGGCCGTGCTAGTTTAGTCGACTGATTCCCAAAACCAGTCCTGGTTTGATGACTGAATTTGATGCACCGTGCATTGCGGTCAGAGCTGGCAGCTGTCTGTTGGAGATGAAGAACATGCATGAATAAGGATTTCATAAAATATATGGCTGATCACTGATGAGCAGAGGAAAGTTCAGCTACAAGGGCAGGAGGGGATTACCTGGCTGAGCAAGCGCTCGAACTCGGCTTCCCTGTCCGAGCTGGCTTGCCCCTCCAGGTACGCTATGCGGTCCGCCAGCTGCCTCTTGGCTTCCCTCTCTGTGTAGATGGACTGCACGGCATCCTACACCGCAGTCAAACAGCTTTGGGCAATATCATATATCTGCCCTTCGGCGTGGAAATCAGCGGTGTGCTATTTGCGATGTGGTCAGCCACAGCTCTTGCTGGCACCAAACTCGCTTCCCCGTTGCTCCCCTCCCTTTCCCCTTCAAGGGGTATAGACTCCTTGAACGCATTTTAACCCCATCGCCAGGCTTTAACATCATTAGCTTGTCACCTCCAATACGCCAGCAGTTTTGCCATGCTCTGCAGCAGAGGAAGCAACTGCAATAGCAATGCTACACATCACGATGGCAACCATCCAAAAAATGAGTCTCCTTTTATAACTATCGGCAAAGCAAGGGACCCGCACCTGGAGATCGGAGCTGGCGGCGTCCAGGCGCAGCTTCAGGGCCCGCACCAGCTGCTTCAGGTCCCCCCTCTGCTCCACATGCAGGCCCAGCCGCTTGCCCCCGCCCCCTATGCCCCCCACGGCACCCTGGATCACCGCCTCCGCATCCTCCTCCGCGATGGTGCGCGTGTTGTGGCGGGCCAGGGGCAGGGGCGAGGGCGACGCCAGGTGGCTGCTCCCCATGGTGCTGCTCCTGCACCAACAGGTAATCCTTCGATTTAAGTCTGGAAGAGCAGTTTTTTGGGGGAAGCAGGAAGAATTACTCATTTATTTCGATCAGTACGCTACTCAATCCACTCTTCTTGCAATGAGTATCATATTGAACTGCTGGAAAATGCACAGCAGGCACTGTAATACAATTTAAATTCGACGTAGCAACAGCTGGCCTCAAGTGCCTCACTTGTGTCAGCCAACATTTGGGAGAAAGGTGCCTGGCCTCTATTTTTTTGCATTCATGATGACCGACCCACTACTCATTAAAATACGGCCATCCCCTCTTGCCGCCCCTCCCTCGCTCTGACTTGCACCTAGCCTCATGATCCAGACAAACAAATCTATCTGATTCTGGTACTCACACCAGTAAGAACGGCGGGAGAAAGTGGGTTGCTGCACCGCTCAAGGGGCAGGTCAGCGGCTGGCAGGTGGGGCTCGCTGCCAAGGGGCCCCCCCTCTGTCAGCATGGAAGCCGAGGTGAAGCCGGACGCCTCGCTGCTGGCGTCGCCGTGCGGGGAGCTGCCCTCCGACATCGCGTAGCTGCCAGCACCCCCAAAACCCCTCACGCTCTCCGGCGTGCCGGTGGTGGTCGCCCGTCTGGGGGGTTGGGCCCTGCATTAACCAAGTCCCAGGTTCAGATTGAACCCAAGAATTCGCTCGGAGTGAGCTACCAGTGGTCTGAAGTATCGCTCGATACTTTGATCAAACATATTTTTGCCTTGGAGAAGGTATGGTGAGGCAGTCCTGGCTCTACCATAGACTGCCAATTGTCATCATTACAGATACAGAGCTGCATAGAGGGAAGCCCAGGAAAGGTAAATCCTGTCTAAAGCGAGGGCTCAAGAATTCAATTGGGACACCAGATGCAGCTGGCTCGCCTTTTTACAAGCGAGCGACCCAAGAGTCACAATGTCCAAGGTGGAGGGGTGGGGTAGAGGACCTTGTGGTAATGATCCTGGCTGCGTCTGCCAGCTCCAGGAACTCGTTGAGGGCCGTGGACCCGGCGATGGCGGGCTGGGGGTTGGGGTGGGGGAGTGAAGTTGAGTAAAGGACCTTGTGACGATCCTGGCTGCGTCTGAAAGCTCCAGGAACTCCTTGCACCCAGCAATGGCGGGGTTGGGGATTGAGGATGGGGGGGGGGGG